>JAWMAG010000025.1:3535000-3580000 GCA_037013455.1 Ceratitis rosa | reverse complement strand
TCAGAAGAACCTTTTATAGCGATTTCCAAGGCAAAGGTGTGTGTGTCTCATTATAAGTGTCCTTGGCCAAAGGTGATGCTAAGAGTTACTTACATGAATCATTTACATTGATGTATTTTTAAATTATTTATGCTTGTTTAGGTTTAGAGAGATCTGCAAGAAGGAACACTCTGTAGCCACTACTAATTTCAGTCGGTTTGTGTTAAATAACTTTATATACGCTCCTTCAAACTAAACTTGTTTATTATTTATTATTCGTTATTTATTATTTTTATCATTAACGTTGTTACCGCTAACGCGGTTATAGCCGAATTAGCAGTCGTTCCGTCTTTCAGCCGTTCGGCGCCGAATAGAAATACCAATTAACATCGAGCACCTAGGCAGCGGCACTTTCCTTATTAAGGGACCTGATATTCCTTTCTGGTGGGGTGCAGTCAAGTTTCTGGGTATATGGTTACAGTTGCCTGGATATACTCTGGATATACTATATATATACTATATATACGCGGGTTCATATCCTGGTGCGGTACTAACATCTAAAAATTTACAGAAAATTTTAAATTATTAATTTAAATAAAAAAAAATTAAGTTCAATTTTCTAACTGCTGTCGCCCCTCGGCAGGTGAAGTCAACCCCTCCGAGTGTATTTGTGACATGAAATAAAGCTCCTCATGAGAAAACCATCAGCCGTTCGGAGGCGGCTTAGTATAAACTGCAGGTCCCTCCATTTGTTGGAAAAACATCAAGACGGAAAACCACAAATTGGAGGAGGAGCTCGGTCGAAAATCGCTTAGCGGTTACAAAGTGCCAATTATATATATATACTCTCTTCTTACTCGTCCGCGTTACGCACTCTGGAAACGTGGGCAACACTTGCCCAAGATCCGGTAACCAACACCTCAATTTAACAACGCCTCGGATGAGATACCCCTTTTTTATGATGACCCTCGAAAATGTTTTATGGATCACGATTTGAGAGCAAGCACCTGGAATGTCCAGTCACTTAATTGGGAACGTGCCGCTGCCCAGCTGGTTAATGTCCTCGTAGGAATAAAGGTTGTCGAAAAGCAGCTGATACGTTCAGAACTGCCGTGCCGCAGTGGAGGAAAAACAGACTGACTACCTCGCAAAGTTGCGATCGGCCACTACACTTGCGGGGTGGGTGGAATAGGTACCGAGAATTGAAGAGGGTAGCAATATACATTTGCACTCAAAAAAAGAACGAGGCTGAAATGCGTGAGTATGAAAAGATTAAAAAGTTGCCTGGCAAGGGGAAATTATACAAAAATATACGGCGACGTACAGAAAATTCCAAGACGGGAGCAGACTTTTGTAGGACACAAAGAGGTGATCTAGTAACGGATGCCCAGAGTATATTGAATTTATGGAGTGAACACTTCTCCAGCCTCCTGAATGGCAGTGAAAATGAAACACCCGGAAATGGGGAATACGAAATCCCAATCGATGACGATGGAAAATACGTTCCACTACCCGATCATCACGAGGTTCGAATAACGATTGCCCGCTTAAAAACCTACAAAGCGGCCGGAGCTGATGGCTAACCGGCAAAGCTATTCAAACATGGCTGTGAAGAGCTGACAAGGTGCATAGGTACATCAGCTATTTTGCAGAATACATGCCCGACGTTTGGAATTTAAGTGTGCTGTGCCCAATCCGTAAAAAGGGGACCCCACAGTCTACGCCATTTGCCGTGGAATAAGTCTCCTTAACATCGCATATAAGGTCCCATCAAGCGTATTGTGTGAAAGACTAAAACCCACCGTCAATAAGCTGATTGGACCTTATCAGTGTGGCTTTAAACCTGGTAAGTCAACGATTGACCAGATATTCACCGTGCGCCAAATCTGGGAAAAGACCCGTGAAGAGTATTAATTTTTTTAATTATTAACTTGTTTTATTTTTGCAATATATACATTTCCTAAATATTAAATTTTAATTACATTTGTATGTATGTTTATGTATTTTAAAGGTTTTACTCAAATGTAAAACAATATGTGTTAATTCTGTACACACACTCACACATGGCTACATAATGTACACACCCAATCTGTGTACCATGCGTCGTGTCTGGCCTGCAGCGAATTGCATTGCAACTACATAATTTATATATATATAAATATATGCATGTACTTAAATATGTACGAAAACTAACCATAATTAATATAGAAATTTCATAAATGTTGCGTATACGCCAAGGCTTACATGGCATGTCTGTTGTAAGTTATATTTACATACTAATGTTTATGTATATATGCATATGTGTATACTTTGGAACAACAGAAGCGAAAGCAACATGCTCAGATGTAGAATTCCTCTTTGGATACATATTCAGATTGTTAAATTTTCATTTTGCTCTCCCTCTCTCTCACTGCACGGTCTTCACACATTTACTCATAAGAGTGCATACAAACAAACAAACAAATAATTTTGTTTCAACAAACAAACCAATTGCATTGAAACACACTTTATCGCTCGATTGCTAGTTAAGTACAAGATTTAATCATGTTTCCGCGTTCCCTTGCGTTTGTTCGGTGCAACTGTGCATGTAAGGAAGCCAAAGTGGGTTATAATGTAGACACAAATACGATATACGATATATGTATGAAAACACACCCATACATGAACACACTACGTATGCATAAAGCTCAAATTGGTAATTAATGAATCTATGTATGAGTGTACGTACATTGAGCTTACATTAAACTATTTCTACTCTATAAATGTATTTATATGTATGTTTGTATGTAATTGAAGAATTTTGTTGTTGTTACTGTTGTAGCAATGTAGGCATTTTCCAACTTTTTGATTTATTGATGAATTTAAGTTGAAAATTGAATGTAATAAAGCAGCAAATTAAAAGCTATCAAGTGGCAATAGAAATTTTGTAATTACCGTTAGTTTGCAATTTATACGCATTTTTCTTCATACTTCTTCACTTGTTTCTGGAGCAATCTGTAATGTAAATAAAAACAAAACGTTCTTAAATTATATGTAATATGAGTCTGATAATTGGTAATAAATTTTCAAATTAAATTGTTCAGAAATTTTTGAAAAGTTTATGAAAAAATAATTAATTGTGATTAAGATGAATAATTTTGTAGTAAAAATTGAATTTATTTTTTTTTAAAGCATTTAAAACATTGGATATTTTAGTTATCTATAGGTTTTCAATTATTATATATACTCGTACATATACCTTTAAGGAATAATCAATGCTGATTTTCTGATAAATGGAAACTGGTGAAATATTGAAAATGAAAGGAAAAACTTATTCTATACTTTTGAGTTCATCATTGAATTAGACTTTGAGCACTCGTAAAAAAATTTAGTGAAGCAAAGAATTTATATTTTCGAAGGCCCAGGAATCTTATTAACCAAGTCTCTTCACCAGAAGTTTCGTTGATCGTTTGGCAGTCGCCCGCAGGAACTTTAAAACTCGCATAGTTATTTTTTCAGTTTCTTGGATCTAGTCTCACTTCCGATTTAAATCATTTCCAGGCTGTCTTTTGTCGGCACTTGGTTTAAATGGTATTAAAACCTTTTTTTTTGCAACCTAATCATTCAATAACAAGTCAATACCCAGCAATGAGAACACACATCAATATATATTTATAGATTCCCCAAGTACAATAGCATTTGTTTCTTAACTGATTCAGAACAAGAAAAGTGTAAAGTTATCTGTGTCACGAAATGAAAAGGAGAACTGTAAAAAGATGAGATGGAATTATTTGACGGCCTGCGGGGTTATGTGTGCGTTCAGCGAAAGACGAAAGAGAGGGCCCAACCTACTAGCTGTATACCTATGTGCGGAAATGGAATAATATGATAATTATGAAGAAAGCAGCAAATTTAGGGATCCAGGCATGAGTGAGACTTTGAAACACCTCTTTTGTTTTTGACCGGCCTTACCTCAAACATTTGGGTCTTCACAGTTTACTACGCTTTAAGAAGTCTAACAAGTACTTAAAAAGGTTGCTACAAACCAAATAAAATAAACAAAGAGTGAGTTCAAATAAATATATATATATATATATATATATATATATATTATGCATGGATAAATATAATTGGGGTTTTTGTAACCGCTGAAGCGATTTTCGGTCCAGCTCTTCCCCAATTTGTGGTTTTGCGTCTTGGTGTATTTCCACCAAATGGAGATACCTACAGTTTATGAGGAGCTTATTTCATGTCAGAAATACACTCGGAGGGCTGACATTTCCAAAACTTTTGGATGTTGGTCGTACCAGGATTTGAACCCTGGCCTTCCGAATGGCAACACGCAAATCCTAGCCACTCGGGTATCGCGGCCGATTTATATGGAAGTATCTTAAAAAAGAACCCATTGAATTTCACAAAAAGCCTTCACATCCTGTGACTACTTTACCTTAGACTATGCGTGAAAAAGCAAGCAGGAATTGAATCATAACCTAAGCTGCACCATTCACTCTTGTAGCCAAATCTACTATATCTCAGAAACCACTCTACAGAATCAGCCAACACCCGATACGCGGATTTTCTGTGAACTATTTCACAACTATTCCATTTCAAAATAATTCAAAAAATTCAAAAACTTGACCCATGATTGGTTAAAATATTTATTAAATATTTCTTCTTTCCGAGCAAATTCAATCTATTTTAGGAATTTGTCTGCATTAACTCTTCAAACAAATTTTCAACAAAAATGGGTTTTTTTTTTTTTTTTGATTCTCGAATAGTAGTATTTTTGCTCAGTCAAACGATTACAAATTTTTAGACAGCTGGCAATCCTACTTAATTACTACTTTACAAATGTTTTCCTTTTATGCCATTTTTGCACAAATCAAGTGTGTAATATTTTTGGTTTTATTTTTTTATTTAAATTTAACAAAAACTTCAACAGGTTGCTTCTTCCGCTGTTTTCTATATTGGAACGATGAGATAAATTTACGTTCGAAACTTCGAAAAAGAAAACCTCCTATCGGGCATGACTTTTCTTGTGTCTCATGTCAGTAATGCCAGATGGTGTAATTTAGCGGTAATGAGATTATGTTTCTTACGGTGATAAGATTTTATTCGTTGCCCGACTATGAAGAAGTCCGAATAGCAATCGCCCGCCGAAAAAACAACAAAGCAGCGGGGACCGATGGATTACCGGCGGAGCTATTCAACGCCAATAAAGAAGAAGAAGAACGGTAATCAACTCTGCAATTGGTAAAAAAATTAAATTGGTTGATAATTTTTGTGAAAATTAATTTAATTGTGTAAATTTATGAATTATTTGTTTAGATAAGAGTTTTAGTTAAAACCCCGTCAAAAAAGAATCTTAAGAGAGTGAAATTTAGTATTATACATCGACACCCAAAATCATCGACCGATTTGTTCATACTTGAGATTTCGGGCCAAAAATCTATCAAAAAAGTATCTAAAAGCATGATCGGTGTCCTACGCACGTATATACAAATAAACACTTATATTGAAAATCATCGAAATCGGAAAACTTTATCATATAACCAATTTTTGTGATAAATAAAAAACAAAATGAAATACCATAAATTTGGCATGGTTATGAAAGGTATTGTATAAAGCACTTCGGTATGGCCGAAGACGTCTCTTCTTGAAAATTTCGAGTTTTAATACGTATACACAGTTGCTTGCGATTGGTAGTGTTAAGTATTTGGCTCGTTTTAATTATGAAGAATCTATTTCTAAAAGTACATACACGAAAACTGTTATCGTTTTTTTAATTATTTTTAGTTTTTTTAATTTGAATTTTTCTACATGTGTTCACAAAAGTATTTTCAAATGCAGAGCCGAATTTCGGAATCATCAACAGTGAAAGGTGTACCACCGCGAAAGAGTACAACAATAGTTCGAGTATGAGTTTACAATATACGAATCAATAATGACCTACATACATACATACGAGTACATATGTACATGCTTGCATACCTAAATACATATTTGTGTAAATTCTTTACCGAAAATTTGTAGTCGCATACACACCTCCTTCCCCATACCAACATGACCAAAAAAAAAGAATTGTTGGAGAACCAAATCAATGGCATTACACAAAACAGGAAAATAAATTTACAAATCTGCACGAAAAATACTTCGGCGTGCAAAAATATGATACAAGAGCTATGCAAACAAACATACCGAAGCGATAACAACACAAAAGCAATAACACTAACGGTATACACGTATGTAAGTACAATAGTTACATACAAAAATTTCGGCGTAGCGTAAAGTATGTGAACCGCCATGCTTTTGGAGTACCCCCCAAAAAACGGAGACAAAAAAGAAGGCAGACATCAGAAGCACACACATATGTAGATATATGTAGGTATGTACAAAAAAAAAGAAACACATAAATATGTATGTGACCCTATGCAAACTCCAAGCACGCAACAACCGTGAGTAAAAAAAAAAGAAAAAACATTTATTTCATTCTAAGCTCCGCTTGGCTTTTTTGTACGTGGCGGCTGCCACTCCGTTATCACCGTTAGGTTTTCATAGTGCACGACAGCTACGTATGTACATACATATCTAAGTGCAGTTGTATATGTTCTTAAGTATGTTGTAGTACAATGAAATCTCTTCAACTGCAAGCTGTGTGCGACATGCAAATTTTGGAAGCAGCGAGTAAAGCGAAAGAACTTCAAAGCAAATGTATATGTGTGTGAGGATATTCTTTTTTTTGGATACAGGTAAAATGCGCGCCAAAGTAGCGAAATGTGTAGAATAACGGTGAGTGGATGTCAAACACATAGTGTTAAATTTAGAAAAATATTGAAAAGTATACAGTTGATTTTGAAAAACTTATTTTCATATTTTTGAGTAAAAAAAGAAACTGAAAGGCGACTATTAAAAAATCGAATACAATAAAAAAATTCGACGCACTTTAACCTTACAACTAGTTTGTGTCAAAATTTTAACATCACCTTTTCCAGATAAGGCCCATAACAAGGGGAGACCTGTAGAAGCCAGTCCAAATCTTAAAATTTGCTACAAATAAGTACACTTACAAAGGTAGAGCATTAACAGCCTACATTGGATTCTTGATATTGGATGCAATATAGGTAAAACTCCTGGACCATTTTCCAAAATCCACATCGGACCAAAAGAGACACAAGCCTGGAAGTAATTACCAAAGGTTCGCTAAGTTGATGTAAAGCATATAAATATAATAATGGATTGTGATTAAAGATAGTTGCTAGTATTTTCTCCTTATCATCAACCCAAATAAGTTTTGAGGAACCTTATTAGTTTGACGTATATGTCACGGTTCAAGGATTCTATATCTTCTGGTTTGGGTAGTTAGTAAGAGCTTAATGTACCTCAAATTACTTTTAAATCATCGTGTGTGCCCACAAAAAGCTTTCCAGCGCCACGCTTTCGACGATGTATTTGCAATCCGTCTCAAGTTAAAGCTCTCCTCCGCCAAATATTTAGCCCCTTCGAAGATAGGAGAAGAGCGTAATAACCGCTTTTCTTACCCTGACAGCAGCCTTCGACACGGTCTCGGTACCATCAAAAATTAAATAGCATCAGATTATGTGGAGCTAATGCTTTGAATTCTGGGCAAGCTAACAAAAAAAAGTATAAAATTTGTTTCTTAATACGGAGCAAATTTCATTTCCACCAAACGTATTTCTCCCAAAAGCGGCTTAGCGGCTTGGCTAAATCGGAAATAAAAAAAATTTAATATGCGCACCACAAGTGGAACAGGAGCTTTAAAATGCAACTCAATAATCTTGATTTCGTTTAAATGGAACAGTACAATGTAGGCATTACAATCGACTTCATTAAATTTTGTATTTGCAAACTCCACATCAGAGCGTTTGCAATCCACGCCTTTCAAACGCAGCCAACATAACTAATTTTCATTGATAATCGTTCGAGTTACAAACAAGCAAAACCAATTTTCGTCCATCGCTGTCCTCACTCTCTATCCTACACTCATCCACCATTTGTATGCGCTCATATACGTACTCAAATGTGTTTCTCGCTTAAATATTAATTGCAAACATACACACACATATATGTGGAGTCCGATTCGGCAAATTGCACATGACATATTTGAATTTTCACAACTGCGCCTATTGCCCACAGTTTATCATTCATTGCTTTACCGTTACACACTCTCCGCTGCTTGCTCGCTCATTCATTCGCTCGCTGCCGAACACTGGACCTCTCCAAATTCTCTGGCAGCGGATTCAAATTGCAATTTGTGCTCTTACTAAGAGACGCAGTCAGTGGTTGGTGACGCTCGATGGTGCAAATCTGCCTATGACGTTCGCATTAACGGACCCCGACAATGACGTTCGTAGTGGCGGGACGGACCGAGTTGGTGAAGGTAAGGGTGGTTGATAGCATTTGCAAATCAATTGCGCATACAAACGCCCCTTACCTCGAACCCGCGTAAGTCGTACCGTGAATGGGTCGCAGGAGCCGCCTTCATAAGTACGAAAGTGTGCGGCAGCCGAGGCAGTGTCAGCTCTCTAAAAACATGGCCGCACATGCCTATTGGCATTTATTGCAGCTGTGACCAGCTGTTATTGATGTTGTTCTTGCTGTTTTTAGTGCAATATTCCTGGTTGCTTGCGCATTTATTACGCCGGCTGACTGACACAACTGCAGCTGGCTCTGGATCTCACTTCGAAGTTGACTCAAGCGCGTGCGGGAGCCTTGTTGTTGTTTTTGTATATTTTACCCCAACCGTTATTACTGTAGCTGCCTTCAGTATAAATGCCAACTGGTCAGTCGGCCAACTAGCAAGCTATACAGTGAGCCAGACAAGTTGGCGAGCGTAAGCGCCGCGCTCGACAATTCAGTCCTGACGCTTTATGCTGTTATACAACAATTTTGCTGGCCTATTTGTGCGAAAACAGGCGCAGCACAGGAGTATGAGCACTAGAATGCTCTATTATGTGTGCGTTTGTGTGTGTGTGTTCATTAATCTATATGTATGCCACTCATGTCGGCTGGACGACTGTTAACTGCTGTCCTGCAATTTACAGTGTTGTTATGTACTAGCAAATAGGCATAGAGCAATATATGTGCACGTACATATATGTATACATACATACCTATATATGTACATACATAAATATTTTTATGCGTATTTCTGCACACACATAGGTATGTAGCTACTTCATATATCCACATACTCGTACATACAAACATATGCACATTTTACGATTGTACAACTCCCCTGAGCCTCGTTTACAACATCGTGTCATAATAACAACAATATTAAGAGCAATTGCAACAACAACAATTCTGTCATGTACTTACTTTGGTGCATCCTCAGCTGCGGCCACCACGTCACAGGAAAAAAATGCGAATAAAGCAAATAAAGAAAAAGAGTTGTAGGGAAGAGCTAAATTGAGGCCAAAATTTAATCAACTTCCTTTGAATTGCCGTAGCCACCAAGATGTCCATGAAGTCAAGCCCTTCTCCACATGATCTTTCCATCGGAGTTAAGGGCGGATCTGCAAAGGGAGTTTGTTTTCGTCCATCCAGCCAACATAATCCAATCATTAGAGCGACTTGTAAAGATTGTTTCTTGTCCGTCGAGGAAGGACTTTATTTTCAAATTGTCTACTCTGTCCAATGTAGCGCCTGTTGCCAAGAGCTATTCTGCCTCAAAATTATAACTGCCAATAATGACGTGGGAGCGAAGACGCGAGTGGGCTGTCTGTTTGTTTGATTACAGGTGATTGATTAATCATCATGTTCTACAGCACTAGCAAACCCATTCGTTTCCCTTCGCTTCTACATATCTTATTTTTTTCTCTAGCATTAAGTTCAAGAAGTTACGGTGGAGGGAAAATCATCACCTATCCAACAAAGCTGCGAACGTAAACGTGCGTTCCTAGTCAACTCTCACAACTAAACTTTTGTTTGCTCCCTTTAGTCCTAGGTAATCAGCCACGGGTTACGGACACTTTGGTGAGTGTTTCTCGTATTGCGCGCTTTATGGGTCATATACGAACCGCATTTGCTGACATAAAAAGAAAAAGGTCAAAGCGCGTGAGTACGAAGAGCTTTGTTAAGCTCCCCCCAAGAGTTAATGCTCGAAAACTACAGTTATACTAAGCCACCTCCGAACGGCTGATGGTTTTTTATGAGGAGTTTTTTTCATGTCAGAAATACATTTGGAGGGGTGGACATTCCCTGCCGAGGTGCGACCGCAATTAGAAAATTTAACTTAATGTTTTATTTAAATTAATTTTCTACAATATAACTTTTGGATGTTGGTCGTACAAGGATTTGGAACCTGGCCTTGCGAATGGCAGTACGCAATACAAACCACTCGACTGCCGCTGTCGCAAACGGCTTACTGAATGTCGTATTAAAGATTTTGAAAACTCAACTGTTTTCCCGATTACGCCTGTGATGAATAGCCAGTTAATGTGAGTTCGTAATATTCTGAAAACGGAAACTGGTACTGTTACACCTTAAGACACCGTCTCATCGAAACACTGAGTCAGCCGATTTTTTGTACGAAAATTCGATTTTTACCACCATTCTACCACTACAATAATCCGACTTGGCTTCGTGGGCTTCCATCTGTCCTATAAAATGTCTTGCTGTTTAATTCACGACCATTTGCTATTTTATAAATAAAAAAAATGCGGTATTGAAGCAGTAAAATACTTTTTTAAATAGAATCAAAGAATTTTGTATTAAAAATCATACAGTTTGTTTATTATTTTTCATTGTTAATATTTTAACCATTTCGTTTTCGAAAGAATATAAATACATATAATTTTTTATAGGTGATGATTTTTAACTTTTTCTATATCTTTTAGTTTTTTGTTTTATAAAAGAAACTTCAAGTAAACAAGCGCTGAGAACAATAAAAAACTGAAGTATGTATTTTTATATTTATTTGCTGTGTATGTACCCGACAAACCGGTCAACTCGTACGCACTTCGTTTCATTTAATTTCTTTTTTAGATTATACTCGTGCATCTCCTTTGCAGGTTCACAGCGTTAAAATCCATGCGAGCCGCTGATTGCGATGGATTTTTGCTGTATGTGTGCATCTGTATTTTTATAGTTTGTTTGTTGTTGTTGCTGCAATTGTAGTTAGTGCTGCTGTCACTGTAATTGTTGTCGAGCCTTCGTTGCTCTCCCGTTGACAACCCGCCGCCGCCACCCATTTTCGGTCATTTGCTTTATTTGTTATTTGTTGTTAATTTTGTTGCTTTTCCTGTAGGTGTTTTACTGTTGTGTCATTTTAAATTTTGTTTTTATTTTGCTCTCTCCATTTTAAAATGCTTGACAATTTTTATTTTGGGCGTTGGCTGTCGCATAGTCGCTTTCTGTCCGATATATTCGGGCACACAAATCCATACATACATATATGTATATATAGGGATAAGTATATTTCATTCTGCATTCACATGCTGTTTTATATACACGTATGCTGTGCTGTATACGTTAGTTTGTGATTGCATATGTGTTGAGCATACATAGGCATTTTTGTGCATTCGTGATTGTGTTATTGAATTGACCTGATTGTCGAATGGTCTTGAATTAAGCCCTTCAAAGCCGTATATATTCGTATTAAGTTGATTTGCATTCTAGTCAATTGCTTTATTTGTCCGATTAAAAAGGAGAAAAGAATTGTTGCACAAACAATAAACGACAATTGCATGCTTTGATATAGAGAAAATTTAAATTGTATTAAAAATATTCCGAAAAAAACTAAAAATATTTAAATTCAATTTCATTTGTGTACGTAAATAAACTTAATAGGTACTTTGATGCGACGTAAACATAATTTATGGACTATATACACATAAATTTAATGATAATAAAAATTGTATTTACAGAAAAGTATGGAAACACTACTGATCTACTGCAGCTTAAGCTTAAATTCATATTATAACGACAGGTTCCCTTCAAAAAAAAAAAACATCAAGACCTCACCACAAGTTAGAGGAGTAGCTCGGCCAAGCATCTCTCAGCGGTTAAAAAGCTTAATACTAATAATAATATAATAAATAATAACAATTTATTTCACTTCATTATGTTTTAATTAATTTAAATTCTTTTTTATAGTTCCTTTTATTGCAATATATTTTAATTTATTTTGTCTTATTAAATATAATTAGATAATTTTATCTCATTTATTTATTTATTTTATTTTAAGTTTATTTACGTTTATTTTTCTTCATTTTATTTTAAATTATTTTTATTATAATTTGTTTTATTCGATTTTATTTTATTTTGTTTAATTTTATATTTATTTTATTATCTATTAAAATGTTTGCATGTACTTCGGTCGCAATTCGAGAATAGTAAGCAGTACATATTATTCTTCTGAACAACATCCAAAATGATAGCAACATTATTTTTCTAATCGCGGCCGCCCTCAGATTAAGAACGTTGGAAAACTTGAAGTGTATTTCTGGAATGAAGTAAAAATCCATCGGCCGTAAACCGTGGGTCCCTCTATAGATTGGTTTGACCGACTTTATTTAACTTCAATTTATTTAATTTTATTTAAATTTGTATCATTTTATTTTAGTTTTCATTATATTATATTTGATTTTATTATATTTTATTTTATTCATTTTCCTTTATTTTACTTTATTTTATTTCATTTTATTTTGTATTTTTGTTTGTTTTCTTTTTTTAATTTTATTTATTTTAATTTTTGGTTTTATTTTTATTTTGTAATATTTTGTTTTTCTTTCATTTCGTATTAATTAATTTAAGTTTTTTGGTTTTATTATTTTATTTTATTTTTTTCCATCTATTTTTTTGTTTTGTTTTATTCCGTTTTATCTATATTTATTATTATATTTCAAATTTTATTATTATTTTTTCACTTTCTTTGATTTTTTCATTCAGAGTCTTAAATTTTTTATTTTATTTGTTTTTTTTTTTTTTGTATTTTATTGTGTTTAAAATTGTGTATTATATATTATTTTAGTGCATTTTATTTAATGTTTTTAATTCAATCTATTTTTCATAATTTTATTTATTATTATATTAATTTTTTCGCTTTACCTTTACGGCACACAGTTTCTACTCTGATTTTGTTTTTTTTCCCATCACTTATTTTTTTCATCTTCAAATACAGTGCAATCACAACCAACAAATCAAA
Organism: Ceratitis rosa; assembly: GCA_037013455.1. Lineage (NCBI taxonomy): Eukaryota > Metazoa > Arthropoda > Insecta > Diptera > Tephritidae > Ceratitis > Ceratitis rosa. The sequence goes on along the minus strand of JAWMAG010000025.1, from coordinate 3,566,874 downwards.
GTTTAAATTCAATTTCTTAAGTCGCACAGCAATTAAGATAACATAATTGCCTACGAAATTCTATTGCGACATTCTCGTGTCTTCTTGATTTAAGCTGAATTACAAATTTAATAAAATGTTAATTAAAATATTTACCCGCAATCAAATTAACCAGTCACCCCACGCAAATAATCACAAGAGGGCGCCATAACCCGGTAGAGAATTCGCACACTGTTTAGATAAGTTACCATGATTTCCCGAAAGGAATTGGTATGAAGTGCATATAATCGTGTTTTCTAGTTAATGCTGTAGGTATATCAATTTATATCAGCACTTTTTATTTGATAACGGAAATTGTTACCCATAAAATATTTTCCTTATTAGTATACTTGAAAAGTCAGCTTGAAAGTATTTTAAATAAACCAATTAAATCTATTGGTTAATGACTTCTGGTTTTGACCTTTCTAAATATACCGAGCTCGTATTTGGTTTCAGCGCTGCACTAGCAATATACGTGTATGTATGGCTAGAATGAGACTAGTTTGCTTCGAACTAGTTTTCAATTAGTTCATTCGACTACCGAAATGTTTACGCCAATTTTATCTGTATTTATTTATCTACATATATGTGTACGTATGGGGTAGAGACACACTAATATATCTCGCTTGTGGTGTAGACAGACGACGACAGTCAACAAATATTTACCCCAAGGATACACACTCGACAGCTATCAAAGTCTCTTCCACGTATGTACATTTGTGTTGGTGTTTTTATTTGATTGCAAGCTTTCGAAAAAGGAAAATAAAAATAAGTCATGGAAATACTCGCTGTAGAAGAATAAGTAGGTGGATAAGAAAATGAATTTGTATCACAGCAACAAATCGCGCTAAAATCAACAACGCACTGCTGCCGGCGAAGATAGCAAAATGACAACAATAAGAACAACAAAAATTGTTATTCAAATACATTTAAACGTACATACCATAAATAGACAAACAAATCTTGTTGGGATAAGAAATTTTCGCGAAATGTAAGGTTAATTTAACGTGTGAAATTGCTCGAGCGAAATTCGTTAGCATAAGCAATTGAAGAACGCAGAAGTACTGTGGGTAACTACGTGCAAAAAGTTGATAAAAATTATTTTAAAATTGCGTAAAAAAAATATGTATCACTATTGATTAGTGACTTTAGACAAAACAAAAAATATAATAAAATTATTAAAAAAGTAATTTTTACAATATGGGTAAAAAACCAGATTTATTTTAAAATTATACTTTTTCTGGGCTGTCGCAAGTTATTTTTATTGCCAAATGCATAAGATCGGAAAAGCGAGTCGTAAAGTTTCAAAATCAACGAGGTTTTAGAAGACTTACATTTAAATTAGATTTGAAGTAATTTTTATCCAATTTAATATTTAATATTTAATATAAAGCAAAAGTGGCATACAACTGAAGCAGTTAATGAAAGTTTGTAATAAATGTATAATTTTGAACTGCTAAATTTAATTCCATTTTAATTAATTTGAAGGTAAAAAATTTTTTATTAAATAGTAAACAGTTCTTTGAGTTCGTGTGTAAGTTTGCCTGTAATTTTAATTGTTTTATTCGATTTTAAAATGTCGTTAATTGGCTAAATAGCTTTGAAAAATTACTCGTTGTAGACAAAATATGGTTCCAAAAAACCCAAATAATAAGAAACTTCTCTTCTTAGAATATCTTGTCTTTAGATAAAGCGACTTTCACTTTAATTTAAGAAAATAAATTATATTACAATAATATTTAAGCAATTTACGCTATGAAGGCATCCAATTTCCATGAGTTGCAAAGCTAAGCATATCAAAACAGTTTAAAAAGCATAACCTACAAATATATTAAGGTAAATGAATTTACATACATGCATACATACATATTTACAAAAGCAAGCAAAGCTCTGGCTAGAGCTGCATTCATGAAAACTCCATGAAGACCTTCGTTAACTAAATGCTTGGCTCCTTTCGCGAATTCCCTTAGTCAAAGACATACACACACACACACACACGCTTGGCAGGCACTTCCTACGACAACTCGCAGAGCTTCTTCAGCTTCTTTGCATGCAACTTACATAAATGCCAAGAACGTGGCATGCGGAGGACGCGTAAGCTAGCGCTTTTCTACTCCAAATGCTGCTTCAGCTGTTTACATGCTGCAATACCACCGACCGCAGTGCTGCCACAAAGTGTTGTGTTGCAAGTTGGTTGGTTGTATTCATTTCGCTTAAGATAAACAAATTTTTGCTCATTTTATTATTTTTCTTTCCTGGCTGGGAGCCGCGCGCGTTTGATTCGTTGCCTGCAGGCCAATGTGTGTAGGTGAAAGCGTCGCAGCAAATGCGGCACAGCTCAGCTCCGTGTATGTCATTTCGCCAAGATGTTTTTACAGAGTGGATTTCTTCTTCTTTTTTTTGTTTTTGTAAATTTATAAGAAAGTATTTTCTAACACATAAACGTCACTAAGTGTGTGCGTATGTGTTTGTGAGGTTTCTTGCGTGTTTGAACTTTTGCTCAGACAGTCAGCCCCCGAGTTATTTTAATGATTATGTCTGATAAACAGCTTAGCCACGCAATGTAGTGTCTCTGACTGCTACTCGTTGTTGGTACTGCTGTTGTTTTTGGGGTTTCGCAGCACACAATTTCCATAAATTGTATAGCAATAATCTCAGCGATTTACTCTAATTCAATTGCGCACTGTCGCTTCGCAGTTTTTGTCATTTTTTCGCTTCGTTTAATTTGACTTTAATTCTTTCCGCATTCCTTTTTGTGATTCCTTTGCCGAATGACGATTTATTCCCAGTTAACAGTGCCAATCCTAGTAAGACCAATATCCAAAATCACTCCAGCTTTGAAGGTATTCGATGCAGTTCCCGCTGTTAGGGGCAAAGAAAGAGTAAGACCTCTACACCGCTGGTAGGATCAGGTGGAGAGCGACTTGGTTTTACTTGGTAATTTCAATAGGAGCCAAAGAGTGAAAAGAAGCGGTGCCAACCTCAATAAAGAAGAAAAATCCCATGGAAAAGAAGCTGAAGCATGCATCTTATCAACTCTTTACCACCATGTTTGAATAGCTCGCTGATAGGCCGTCAGCTCCAGTCGCTTTGTTGTTCTTTAAACGGGCAATCGCTATTCTCACCTTGTCATAGTCGGGTAATACAACGTCTTTTCCATCGTCATCGATTGGAATTTCGGGTTCACCATTTCCGGGTGTTTCATTTTCACTGCTATTTAACAGACTGGAAAAGTGTTCCCTCAAAAAATTCAATATACTCTGGCTATCAGTCACTAAATCTCCCATCTGGATCCTATAAGAGTTCACTCTGATCTTGAAAATTTTCGTGAGTCGTCTTATCTTTTCGTAGAATTTTCGAGTATTCAATCATGATACTGACATCGTGGCGGGGCAGCGCTCATGAATATGCTCGAGACGTTCATAAAAGGCATCCTTGGTCAAATTGTCTCTTCCGTCGGGGCATGGACGCAAATCAGCGTTGTGTTTAAAATTTTCCTTTAGTTGCGGATTGTGGCGAAACGTTCATCCACCGGAGTGAATGCCAGTACTCGACGACAGAGTTTTTCTCACACCACCACCACCAATTTAGCACCAAAGTTGCGCACCTTTATATGACCGCTGTTGTATATTTCACAAGTATCCACCTTCTTCCTCCCTTGTCCCGTCCATCGAACTTAATGGACGTTGGTGATGTCAGCCTTTAATCTTATTAGAACATCAGCAAGCGGCGTTTTCCGGGGGTTGTTACTCCTTTTCTCACTTTGGCTCGTCTCCAGACATATGTTTGCTGGCAAAACAAAGGATTCTTGGTCTAAGATCGGAAGTCCTGAACTGCTTGAACCATATCCAGAGAGTGATAGTCAAAAATTTTTCTCACTTATCAGTCGGGAATTTATGTGTTAAATCAATGAAATATCTAATTAGAAAAAATTTTAAATTCCATGCGGAAGGAGATGCCGGCATAATCTACTATAATATAAAATAAAATACAATAAACCGGGGGTGGCCGATAGATTGCCGGCACAGCTTTTCAAATACAATGGTGAAGAACGGTGAAGTTGCATGCATCACCTGCGGATAAAAGCGTTCCCGACGACTAAAGCCCACCGTCAACAAGCTTAAGAAACACTAAAAGCTCCATCAAAATCGGGAAGGACTTTTTCGACTCGTTCGATGTTAAGCGGGGTTTCAGATAAGGTGATGATGACTTATCGTGTGACTTCTTTAACTTATTGCTGGAGAGACTAATAAGAGCTACAATCTTCCATAAGAGAGTACAACTGCTGGTGTACGCCGACGATATTGATATCAACAACCACCTCAACAACCGCACCGTGAGCTCTGCCTCTTTCAGACTGGATAAGGAAGCAAAACGTTAGGGTCTGGTAATAAATGAGGACCCTACTTACTTCATCTTAACTAAAAAATCGAGAAAAATTACTAACGAAGCGCAGTATCAAATCCATATTGATCATTGCACTGAAGTTCATGTAACGAAGTTTTCATCATAATTTAGAGTTGCAAACTAAACTTTCTTCCAAAGCAAACTGAAATGGACTAACGAACTGCACATACGAATGTTGTATTTTACACTTCATAAATCAAAGTACGTGTTATTGTCATATCTGTGTAATTTAAAAAAAGAAAAACCGAAAAACCCAATAAAAATAAACACACACTCACATGCATTACGAATGTGTGTGTGTCTAAGAAAATGTGGTTTACGTCTGAGTGTTATCTTATTAGCAGGAAGGCAACCGCAGAGGAAACAAAGCTTCGAAAGGATATTGAGTGGCCAAGGCATGAAAATACTTTCATACATACATATATGTAAGCGTACTTACACACATAGTTCAGTGCATTTATATATATATATATATATATATATGTTTGATTTCGTTTTGCTCAATATTTTGATATCAGATACCCTTTAATCCTGCTTTGCTTGTTTACGAATTCATCCCCTAAAAACTCCTACTCCAAGATATTACTACCGCCCATTCTTTTTTCGATTTTCGATTCTTACTTATTTTACACCTTTTTTTAAATTCATTTCAAATGCAATGCTTCAACACTTTCCTGATCCAAAACGCAATGTCTGCTACGGATAAGGAAGCAAAGAGCAGCCACTGAATGCGTAACAGTGAGCTGGCGTAATTGAAATGGCATGTCATAGGAAAAATGCGAGAATAAATCTCCAAAACGTAGAGCGTAGTAGACGAATAGAAGTAGAAGACTACTGTTTATAGACATAAACTTCACGAAATAAAAAAACAAAACTAAAAATAAAAATATAAAACTGTAAGGACTGAGCAGTAAAAAGCAAAGTAAATAAATAAGTGAAAAATGTGGAACGTTCGGAGATGGAATTACAAGGGATTTGTGCTATGAATTGAGCTTGAAAAACATCTAGCATCTGTCAGTTGAATAGAAATGAAGTTAGACATTGCAACTTACAGCTGGCACGTTTTTGAGTAGAAACCAGCGGTCAAGAATTTGATCGCATTTTTTCGAGCAATTCGAGCATTCCAGCAACGAGTACTATAGGGTATCTAGACCTCTACTAGAGACTACCAAGAAAATATAAATATATGTATGCGTAATATGAGTAGACAATGCGCACCCAATAAGTACTCTTTAGGCCGTGTTTGGACAAGTTTGAGAAAAGTTTGGTAAATCATATAACTTAAAAGTCTCAGTCAGGACCGGTTCGAGACTTGCTTTTGGCCATGTTCACGCGAGGTACCTTCTTCGAGTTTCTTCGAAATAAAACCACTCGCATTTCGTTTTATTGTTTATAATATTTATTTTAATTTGCTAACTGTTTTTCTATTTGTATGTTACATATTTATGTATATTTGGTTGTAGCAATACAAACTTATTTTTATTTATCAATTATTACAATATTTACAAAAGTCACTTTTTGTATAATTGCTTGGTGATGGTTTATATTAATTATATTATAATTAATTTTTTTTGTATTGTTATGAAATCTCGCTTGTTTGTTTGACAAGCACGGCTTATATAGGCCAAAAGCGCATTAGGATGCGTACAAAAGGTATGGATGTGCAATGGTTAAGCTCACGCTTAAACCGGCCAGTTCAAAAATATTTTCAGAATATTTTCAGAAACCGTAGTAACACTCCCTGAGAGGACGAAAATGCAGGTCGTTCCGGAAATGATTTTATTTTAATCGCTTCTTACGACAAACATGCCTTTTCTCGGGTGAAATCATGAAATTATGGGCATTACTAAAAGCCCCAAATGGGCAACCGCATTACCAATGGAATCTATCAGATTAAACACAAATTAAAAATATGTACAAGGTGGCAATAAGTAGAATAACTGGGGGGTAACACAATGAGTAGCACGTAGATCCCAGATCACTCGAATGTTAAAGATTAAGAAAAAAAGGCGGTTGAGCAGGTGATGGTCCCGCGCTGGACCCGTTGGCGAGCTGCTGTCATCACTGACATCAGCGCCTTCAAATGTTGTTTGAATAAATGGAACTTAAAATAATTCTTAATACCCTGAAACAATTCCAATGCAAGATATACTAATAATCTATCAAAGTCTTACTAGCACTAAGCAAAAGATAAGTTATCATAATTGTAGAAGTACTGATCCTAAGTTATTATCTTCACAAGTTCCGTAAGGTAGAAACAAGAGAGTGTAGAGCCTGCTCATAGGAAGACAAAATGCTGCCTCATTAACTATTTGAGTGCCCGGCCCTCAGCCGATTGAGACGTCAAAACTTTTACCATGCTCGGCACAACAGCTTTATGAAAATTAGTACGCATGGGGGGAAGATATTATAGAATTTATTAAAATACAATAAGTTTACACAATAGCTTAGGTGCGGTCGTCCGAGGTCCTCAATCTCCACTTTCAACTAACCAACCAACCAAACAGCCAAGCCATAGGGGCATTAAACCTACCTCAAAACTTTTACCGAACTTTTTTAGGAACTTATTTGTATATAGTTCGAAAATGTTTTAATATTGGAATCAGAGTAACTGAAGTGATATATTATATATATGTATATATACATAATTGGCGTTTTGTAACCGGTGAAGCGATTCTCGGTCAACCTCCTCTTCCAGTTTGTGAATTTACGTCTTGATGGAGGGACCTACAGTTTATGATAAGCCGCCTGCCTGCCGAGGGGCGACCACAATTAAAAAATTTAACTTAATTTTTTTTAAATTATTTTTCTATAATTTTTGGATGTTGGTCGTACCAGGACTTGAACCCTGGCCTTCCGAGTGGCAGTACTCAATGCTTACTACTCGGCTACCGCAGCCGATATACATACACATATATATTATTTAGGCAAGTTTTTAAGCATTTAATATAGTATTTATGTAATTTCTTATATCACAACAATATTTGGCATCTATAATCATCTATTGGCACCACACAACAAACAGCTCATCTTCTTTTTCGTCTTATTCCACTCCGAACGCCCTCCTGCAGCAATGACGTACAAAGTTCGAAAAGTTTAAAACTCATTGCGAAAATTTGATTTCTTTGCTTTACTGATAGTTCTGCTCACCTAACCAACCGAACCGACCAAACAACCAACAACCAACCAACCGACTGACCGACCTAAGGACTATGCGCGCGACCAGGCAACAAACGAGCCAAACAATCATTGTTTAACACACACACACATACACACACACGCACTCATATACACACCGCCCGACCGCCCACTTGACTTGCCGTTCGCATTTTCTGTTGCACGTCCACACTTTGTTCATTGCAACTGCTCAAAATGCTTCAGCTCGTTCTCCAGCTGTAATAGCCAGCAAGAGCCGCAAGCCAAGAGTCAAAGTGTTCAGCATTACTTGAAATTCATGGCAGCAATTCTCGCAAATATTCCATGATTTCACCTTTTTCTGCACGCCCGCCTGCCAGACTGGCGTTAACGGTGGCAGAGGTCCAATCCTTGAGCCAAACTTTAGCAAAGTGTGAACAACATTACATATATTTATACATACAAGTACTTTTTGAGGGCTTTGTGTTGATTTGCCATTTTATACATACATTTCCAATACATACACACACATCCACGGGTATATACATATATCGGTGTTCGCTTGATTGGCTCTGTATGAGCTTCCTGTAAGGCTGATAATGGCTCCCATTAAGCGTTTTAAGCATTCAGACACGCGTTTCGTCTAATTAAGATTTTACTTTGGATATGGAAATTTCTCCAGTTAAATTTCTACACATCAATGTGGGCAATTACAATGGCACGTATTCGCACATACATACATACATACATACAGATATAATATATCGGATAAACGAAATAAACCAAGTTAATGTAAAATATTTGCGCTTGCCTGTGTGTGTATGCGTGTGTAATTCATAATTAGCTTAAGGACATAAGCATTAGACTTACTAACTTTGTAACGAGACTCGCCCACAAGCGTTTGTGTATGTGTTTGTACATGCCGCATGTGGCAGTTTATTAGAAATTAACTTCATGTAACTTTTCCAAATGTGCTATTATTATTATGTAATAATATTATTTAAGTGCCGTTAAAGTAGTTGGACGATGTGCATATGGATTTTTCGTGCACGTTTTGAGTCTACACACATACACACTCATATACGAGTATGCGCCTACATATTAAGGGGCACTCTCAGTAATTACTGACTAATAACTTTTTCTAAGCTACCAGCGGACACATTGTTGTTGGGTTCAAAGTAGCATAGAAATAATTCAGAAAGAGAAATACACTACTAGGTATTTATAAATCGATGTTACCTCACCAGGCAAGCCTACTGATTCATTTAGAAAGTTTTTTTTTGTTTGTACCGCCTTCGGTAGTATCCACGAATCTCATGTTTCCTTATCCTTATTCTACTTAGAATCTCAAAGATGCCGCAAATGTTCTTGAGGATATCAGCTGCCTCTCCGCCCTAAACTGGGTGAATTCTGCATTAATAAAGGAATAACCACGACTGCGAAGACAATCGCTGTGTAAGCAAAAGATCGGTAAAAGTCTGAAAAAATGGAGTTTTTATCAACTGTCGTCATGTTACCGTAGATGATGTCAAAAATGCAGTCCTTTCGAGGATTAAACAGCAACTAAAAGGTTGCCAGAAATATCACGTTGTATCTCAAGCAGTACGGCAGAGTTCATCCAAACTTATTCGGGAGCACTACCCCAAAGAGAACAAATACCCTGTTGCCAAGTTTTATCCTTGAAGTGGTGAGGTGTCTTCTATGTGTGTATCTTTAACCCTCAAGTTCCGTACAGAAGCAACATTCTATATCCAAACCTGACCTCTTCGCACCGTTACACAAAGGAAAGCTTTACAGAGATAACAAAATATCGGACTCTAAATAAGACTGGCGAGCTGTTGTTGTTATTTTAGGTTTATTAACCCCACTTAGACGCAGTGGGCATACACATCCATCCCACCCCCGGATAGTTATTGGGCTCGAATAATACTTTCCATGGTAGCATTCCTGAATGGAGTCCGCGTAATCATTTTTTCTGTAACTTGACATCATTCAGAGCAACATATAAAGATTCATACGGACTCATTGGGATGAATATACCTATAGCCTGCATCAAAAAAAAGCTTCAATGTCGGATAGCATTTCCACGCATTTAAACCCTATAGAAGAGTGGCCTATTGTTTTTCGTGGACTTTTCATAATATTTCCCAAATATTTAACTTCAAGAGAAACTTAAATCTCGACTCCTTTCTAAGTAATCAGTCGTTATGAATTTTACCGATGTTGGCATTAATAGACCCTTTCATACTTCAGCCTGATGCAGAAGTAAAGAAATTTTTCAATCCAAATCAGAGGAGCCACTAATGAGTGGTAGAGACCTCTTTCTCGTGTAATAACGATTATTTCTCAGCTATTAATTTAAAAGTTTCCACAATTTTTTTTTTTATTAAAGTCGAGGAGATTATAAAAAAGTTCAATACAAATGTGAGTACCTCGTTTCTGGAGGAAAAAAAGGAAAAGCATTATCATTAAAGTTACAACAGAAAAATAAATGGTAAAAATAAATGATAAAACTATTCACGCAAATTTATTAACAGAACGACTGCAGTTACAGAACAATAACGTCCTCCGACTGGATCAGCGGTAAAATGTTGCAATTTAGAAAAAATAATGGCAAATGGCAGATAACGAATATAAAATTGAATGCGAGAGATGAGAACAAACAAACAAACCCAACAGAACAGAATAGAACGCATTATTTTGCCAGAAACCATTGTCTTTATTCTCCGAAGCGCTTATCGCTCGTGGACATTTATCGCAGATGGAAATTAATTTTGTGCAAAAGAAAAAAAAAAACAATTGAAAGGGGAAAGTACAGTAACAGCAACAGAAGCAGCATCCGAAGCAAAAACAGAGACAGGAAACAATAGGCAAATGAGTGGAGCCGAATGGAAACAAAGGTCAGTGAATAATAAATCAGGCAGGAAAAGTACTGGAGGCAATACAGATAAAAAATGTTAATGTAAATGGTTGTATATCTCTCTTTCTATGTATAACATATGTATATATATATATATACAAATATTTTTAATTGTATACACACATTCATAGAAATAATTCATCCCCTCCTCATAATTTATAAGCCGCGGTGGTCTCCTTTTCAACAAGCGCCCGTTGTAAGGCCAACAGCAGAAGAGTTTATTTAATGACAGCTTTAAATAGTCAAGGAGATTTGTACAAGTGATTAACTTGATAGAATTATTTTCCACTGAAATGCTTTATTTTATTTTTTTCTCGATGAAATAATGCGCTTTCATTTTCATTTGATATTTTTCAAAAAAAAAAATACTCAATCTGGATTTGATTTTCAAAAATTCGGAAAGAAAGCGCACATAGCATTTTCGTTCTTCCGAAGCAGGCTTATCAGTTTCCTTTATTCACTTTTTTTTTTAGTTGGCGCTTATGGTTGTGAGATACCGTAGAATAAAATTAATCATTTTTCAGCATACATTTTACTCTATCTTCCGCAGACACTTGTGTTGACTGACGACATGTTGTTGTGAATTAATAAAGAACGCCGAGCTCAGCCAATATATTTAATCGTATTTGCATACATATTACAAACATAAATCTACATATTCATAAATGCATCATAGTCAGGTAAAGTAAGCTGGGGGAAAATGAGGAAGAACTGAAATTCGAAAAAAATATAAAATTTGAAAAATGAAAAATGCGAGAGTAAAAAAATTTAAAAGTTTTTAAATATAAAGACATGAAAATTTGTAAAAATGAGAAAGTGAAAATATGAATGTGGGAAATTATGAAAATAATAAACGATAAAATTGGTAAATATTATAATACAAAAACAAAAAATACTAAAAATATATATATTTTTAAAATAACATATTTAAAAATTAGAATGTAAATATAGAAAATAATGAAATTATGGTCATGTGAATACGTGATGAAATGAAAACTTGAATATAGGAAGATATAAAAATATAAATTTATGAAAACAGGAATGTTTGAAAATATTAAATTATGAAATAATTACTTTATAAAAATATGAAAATTAGAAAATTTAAAAAATTTAAATGTGAAAGTAGGCAATTATGAAAATATCAAAACATGAAAACTTTAAAATACTCGTATATAAGAACAAAAAGTTACTAGAATATTTAAATATAAAAAAATGAAAACACGGAAATAAAAACTAATGTTATGAAAAATTAATATACCTATGGAAAAAGAAAATTTGAAAATAAGAAAACATGAAAATATGAATTTAAGGAAATATTAAAATCCTAAAATATATAATTATGTAAACATTGAGAAATGACACAGAGAAAACTTTAAACTGGAACATAATGGAAATGAATAAATGTAAAGAAATTAGTAAATATGAAGTTATCAAATATTAAAATATAGAGGAATGAAAATGTGAAAATTAGAAATTATTAAATTATGAGCATATGAACATTTGAAAACATGAAAAAATTAAAATTTGAATATTGGACAATATAAAAATTAAAATTTATGAAAGTAGGTAATACTGTAAATATTTGTTTGAATAAATGGTACTGTGAACTTATAAAAGTATTAAAACAAAAAAAAATATAACAATATAAAAGTCTGGAAGTTTTAAAATGTAAAAACCGAAAAATTGAAAACTTGCAATTCTGTTAATATGTAAATGATAAAGTATAAGAATGTACACAAGAAAACCACCTTGCATCAATTATCCTGACAATTGCCTTCACTGTTTCACTGTTCCTCAAACACTATTTGAATCAAAGATTTACATTTCATACTCACTCAGCGAGCGTACGATTCTCTTCACCTCTCCCATAATATTAATTCGCTTCTCCTTTGCCATGCGCCCATTTTTCATAAGTTTCTATTGTGTACCACTTTTTTTCGAGGAAGAGAAAGAAAAATGCTATATCATGCTGAGTACTTAATGGGCACCTATTTGTGTACGAGTATGTAGGTATGTATGTGTATCAGTCATCGCATGCTAAATACTTTTCTATATGCATCAATCCAAAGCAAAATTATACCTACATACTATGAATGTGTATGTTTTTATGGTAACACAGTATTTGTACATTTGTGTAGGTATGCCTGCCTTTAGCCTTTGTATATGTGAATATGTAAATATTTGTTCGTATACAAATTAAATTTTTCATCGTACGCTCGGGTAAATCGCGTAGATTAATTTATCATCTCACGTTACGTAAGTGTAATGAACTTTGGAGAGCAGTGCTACTCATGTGTAGATACGTATATATGCACAGATATACAGATAAACTTATTTATGCTCAGCCCAACTCTTTCCGCATTTGCATAGTCACGCACTACATGCTCACGCACGTGCATGGCATATATGTATGTATATATGTAGCGTGTAATGACTTTCATTAAAGTTTATGCAGAGTTTCAAATGTATGTGTGCGGGTTAGCTTGTGCTTTTATACCCAGCAATAAAAGTATTTACCTTCCCTTAATTATATAAATATTTTATTTTGTTTAATATAAATTTATCAAATATTATACCACACCAGTCTTGTCCCAACCGCACGCTCTTTTACAACTTTAGAAGTGTCGCAAACACTCTCTGCCTAATTCACCACAAACTTCTAGAAGCATTTGATAGGCTGCACTTTTCTTGCATACACTTAATTAAATAAATAGTTTTATATTTTTAATATAACTTAATTTAATATTAAATTTGGGAACATTAGAAAAATTAAAAAAAAAATACAAAATAAAAAAATTATAAATGAAATAAATTAAAACAGGACTACTGATTGTAATTCAAAACCAAGTAATTGCAACAGAAAACTATTTAAAATATATTGCTCTTAAACAAATCGACAACGTGGCAAAAATCATCCATCAGAGTCCTGCTATACGTACTAAGAGAAGAGATGACCTACTACAAATATATAGTAAGACTGCTGCAGTCCTGGAAAACGAAGAACATAAAATATACTGGGACCGCACGATTCTGACAGATAGAAGTGTCCAGCATATCAGGCAAGATCTCTTCTTATTGATATCGGCATACCTATTTCGCATAATCTTCAAGAATGCCGTGGCGAAAAGAGCAAGAAATATCAGCAATTGACAGTAGCAGTAAAGCAGATGTGGCACTTGGTCATAGTTGTACCGATTATTATTTCGTCGACAGGAGTGATTCCCAAAACATTGCTGAAGATGTTGGAGGAGCTCCAACTAAGTGAAAAGTTTTTGAGTATACAAAAATCAGTAATATTATCAACAACATCAATTGTTCGTTCGTTTTTGAATATTGAAATGCAAATATCTATAAATAATTTAACAATAGTTTTATATATTATATCTTTAAAAAAACAACCAATACGTGATATGTAACCGAAAAAGGCGCACAATAAAGGAAAGTAAAATAAAATAAAATAAAATAATATAAAACAAAATTAAATTCAATAATATGAAATAAAATAAAGTAAGATAAAAGATTAAAGGAAAACAAAAAATAATATAAATGAAAATAATAAAATAAATAGAAATAAGATAAAATGAAAAGAAATTAAATTTTAAAAATAAATTATACTAAATTGTATAAAACAAATAAAACAAAAAAAATAGAATAAAATATTGGGTGTACAAGTTAATTCAGCCCATCTTTGAAAAAAGTAGAAAAAATTGGAAAAAACGTCACTCAAAATATTGGTCGTCTTTATTTTCCCATCCCTATAATAATTTCGAATACTATCCTAAAAAATGAGTCCTCTCCGTCGGTTACCTCCCATTCGCTGAAAAGAAACAGTTGTCGAAAGTAGCAAGGTTTGGAGAGTACGGCAGATGAGGTAAAACTTCCCATTTCAGCGTTTCCAGGTAGTTTTTGGCAGTCGGTTGTCATGTTGCCATATCACCGTGTCACGCCTTTCTGTCATTTCTGGCTGTTTTCTCGCAATGAATGGCTGAAACGCTTTAGTTGTAGTCCATAAGGTTCGCATCAATAGTTTCGCTTGTTTTTGCACCACACCAGTCTGGTTCTAACAGGACGCTCTTTGGTCTCGACGCTAAAATCACCACTTTTAAATCTTCGAAATCACTCTTTGCGTAACTTATCGGTCAGCGCAGTTTCACCATAAACATTTTTCACTCTAAACGCCAAATAACTTACAGATTATGTGATATATATTTCAAGCAAACAAACAATAATAAATAATAACATTTTAATCATTCTGATAATGAAAACTCAAATCTTCCCCCTCTAAATAGTTACTTCAGAAAATGCCATGTATAATACTAAAAAAACATTAATGAGAGTATAATTTTGTGAACAGTAGCCTTTTTAGACCTACAATTTTTACCCCTGGGTATCATTTTTTAATGGCGCTAGATACTTTTATCATTGTACTATAGTAGTTGCTCTACGTGTCTATCTCGATGCGCACATTTGTACTCAGATGCCTGCATGCATGTACATATGTATGTGTATATGCCTTTATTGCATTACATTGTATTTAAGTGGATTTATAGAGTTGATTACCGTTCTTTAGTATGTAATTGAAATGCTTTGAAAGTTTAATTGTGGCAAAAGCCACTTTGGTTGGTGAATTTTATAAAACAAAATATGGTGAAAAACAAATTACTTTGTTTTCAAACTGTAATGTTGAGCACCCAGGCTGATAAAGTATTTAAAATAAAAAAATTTATTATTAGTTTTTATACTAAAATATATAATTCGTGCATCGTAAACAATGAAATCAACGTAAAATGGGATTAGCACTCAGAAGTTTGTGGTTTTTATTGCTTTTTATATTTGTTGAAATATTCATATGTATATTATAATTTTTACTTTTTTACTATTATTTTTTATTGTTTTTAAATTTGTTTATTTATTTTTATTTTCTGTTATTCATTTTTGCATTTTTGTCCTTCTAAAAACTTATCTCTTAGTTTTATAATATTTCATTTCAGTAAAAAAAACTCTCAATTTTTATTATGTTAAATTAGCTGAAAGATAATAAAGAAAGGAATTTATTTTATTAAACTATTCTATTAACTTTTTATCAGATAACAGTGATGAAAAAAGTCCCCAACAGTTAAATATAAAGCCAGACTTAATCACAACAGATTCTAAAATTGTGATTTTCTGTTGCAGGTGGTGATGAGCGAACAGGTGAACTGTCTCTCTTTCTCGCTCTCTGCTATCCTGACCCGCAGGCAGAACACACT
Organism: Ceratitis rosa; assembly: GCA_037013455.1. NCBI lineage: Eukaryota > Metazoa > Arthropoda > Insecta > Diptera > Tephritidae > Ceratitis > Ceratitis rosa. Next base: position 3,551,145 of record JAWMAG010000025.1, on the reverse strand, counting down.
GTGACACCTCTTGTACAGTGCATACAGCAAACGTTGCGGGGAGATAAGAATTTGGCTTGTTGCGAGTCCACACTGGCAAGGTTTTTGAGCTTTTGGACTTTATTTCAGAGGACGTTGATGTAAAAATGATAAGAAGTAGCAGACAATCAATCAATCTACTAAGAGAATATTGATACAAACATAGGAACCTTTTCGGATCGAAATTGGTGCTCTTTCGTCTAAGTGATAACTGCTTCGATTTTGACGGTATTTATTCTCCATTATTATATAGCAATAGCCAAGTGATAAGCATTGCCTACTGTCATTCTGACGGCAAGAGTTCAAGTCCTGGTTCTAATTGCGGCAGCCCCTAAGCTGGGAATGTCAAGACCTAAGAGTGTATTCCTGACTTGAAATAAAAATCATAAAAATCCACCGGCCGTTCAGAGGTGGCTCACAATAAACTGCAGAGCCGCTGTTAGAAAGTTTAAATTCGAAAAATTATTTTTAGTTTCAACCTATTGGCCCTCGAACTTCTTTCCGCCGAAATCTGATGGTTAGATTTAGGACTAGGAAAAAAATAATTCAATGATATATATAATATATATATGTATATATATATATATATATATATATATATAAGAATAGAATTCTAATAAGAGATGTTCTTTTGAATAGCCTGCTATTCCGGTAGATGTCAATTTTGAAGCTGAAATTTCTTTGACATTTGAAAAGTAAAAACTACGCCGGATAAAAATGGAACGATGCACGCTTTAACAACACATTGAAACTACTAAAACTCACTTGAGAAATGGTGAAAACCTGGCAGAGGTGGTTCGAAGCACTTAAACATTTTTCGGTGGTCGTGAAGCACCTCGTCGGTCCGCAATACAGAAATTCGTGGAAAAGATGGAGCTGTTGGGACAAGTTAGTGATGCGAAGAATAAAGCAAGTGCACGTCGCTCAAGAACAACTGTTCCTGTAGCTAAAAATGTTGAAGAAAACTCAGTCCATTCCTCATCGTCCTTTGGAATTGGGCGTTTCACAAACGTCATTACGTCGTAGTTTGGTTAAAGACCTTGGTCTTGAGGCTTATAATGTTCAGTTAACACAAGAACTCAAGCCGGCCAATAATCAACAATGACGTGTCTTTAGTGATTGGCTCCATGAATTGCACGAAAAGGACACAGAATTTAATCGAAAAATCATCTTAACTGATGAGGCCCATTTCCACCTCCATGACTATGTCAATAAGCAAAACTGTCAAATCTCAAGATTTATTGTTGGCAAGCCTCTCCATCCTCAAAGTATAACTATTTGACGCGTTTTATGGCTCAGCGGGGTAATTTGAGATTACTTTTTCGAAAATAAGGCTGTAGCAACAGTTACGGTGAATAGATTGCATTATTGAGATACGATTAAAAAATTTTATTACCAGAATTGGATGGTATTGATGTGGACATTGTATACATTCAACAAGAATGCGCTAAGTGCCGCACAAGTCACGAAACTGTTGATCTCATAAGGAAAAAGTTTCCGGACCACGTTATCTCTCGAAGAGTGTGACTTAACACCTTGCGACTTCTTCCTTTGGGGTCACGTTAAAGATAAGGGCTATGCCAAAAGGCTAACGTCGATTCAAGACTTCAAGGCCACTTTGCGATTTGGTGATGGAAAATTTCGTAAAAACATACAGACCTGTAAACGTAGTCGTGGCGGCTATTTGGTTGATATTGTGGCCTATCTCCTCTTCACATTAAAATAAACATTCGATCATTTGTCGCAAAAATGTAAAACCATTTATAATTTTTTTCGATTTTTTCTCGAGCGTAAAAACAGGCATAAAGTTTTCTCACAAGTGAACATGCCACGTATAATTGACCATCCGAGGAATCGAAATCTGATTTTTTCTTATTAACTTTGTTAATATTCAGCCTTCATTATTGGCTTTTTACCGCCAGAATGCACCAGAATGCACTGCTACTGCAAAAAGGGGTTATAGTGCATTGTAGTCCGTTCATATTTAGGCAAAGATGCCAAATATCCGTGCGATACTGCCCTTAGTTTAGTTTTGACAGCTGATTGTTGTTGACGTCTTTGGCATCATGTTGAGTGAGTTAAATTTTTTATTGATGAGCCATCTTTTGAGGTTTGCCATTTTTGAACTTTTTACATTTTTTTCCAGAAAACATTTTGTCTTTGTGTTGAATGTCTTTCTCTCCATCTCCCTCTGTCTCTATCTCTCACTCTTACTCTCCCTCTCACTCTTTTGCACTTATTAATAAAAGCTTTCATCCTGCAAATAACTTAAAGCACAACTTTCACCAATATACCAATGTCGATTTACCGTCTGTGTACTTTGACCTTGAAACTCATTAAATAAAACGATATTAAATGAAGTGTATAACTATATATATATATATATATATATGCGTGTATTAAATTAACATTGTATAGTGAAGGCATCAAAAATCCATAAACTGAATTGAGTTTAGGAAAATAAGAAAATGGCAAAGCAAAAAGCATAAGTCACATTTTGAGGGCAAAAGTTATGCCAACCACAAATTTCGGCACTCAATTTCATACAGTAATGTATAAACATATATTGTATATAATTATTTATGTGTGCTTGTACATGAAACTATACAGTTATATATATGTAAATATGTATTTCAGAGCAATTTGGCTTACTTACTTAACTCCTTTCGATTTTATAGTCGACGTGTATGACGTGGATTTCCAAGTAAAAAATATGAATATACACACATACATAAAAATTGCTATAGAAGAAAATTCAAACAAAACACGAAAAGTATGTTTACAATATACGCACATATATGCCGTACTTCTTTATGTTTAACTTGTTAGGTATTACCGTTGTCTCTTTCGGTAATTTACATAATTCAGTATTTGCTTTTATCTATTTGCATCTATATACACAATGAATGATGAATGAATGAATGAATGAACTAAAGTTATAAGTATACATATATACGGTTATATATGTGTAAGTAAATGTGTGTATGTATTTATATGGGCTTAAATGTATGTACATATGTTCAAATATTCATAATATTTTCTTATACTCCTTCCTAAGCTTAAATGTGCAAACATAATATGTTTGCTTGTATCAAAAATATATCCTTCCTTTCATGCGCACATACTCAAGCACATGCATTCCTGTACATACCATACTTCCACTTAATTAACTAGAGAATTTACGCTAAAATTTACACGCCAACACCACTACTATGGCGCCCAATTGGGGTATTCTCTGTAAGTAGCTGCGATATTTCTTTTGTACCCTCCGTAAGCCATCTCTACCGCTTGGCGTGCACCCCAACTGGCTTATTGCTGTCAAATATTAAAGCTAGCAAAAAATTAATGTGTCGGTTTCTGTACCGTTGTATCATAATTTCCACCGGTAAATATGTTAAATTAAAGCTTTCGTAGCGGGAGTCAGCGCAAGCAGCAATTTGGTTAGAGAGCTTGATGTTGATATATGAATTCAGGAAATTAGAAAGTTAGTGAAGTGTGTGATGATGGTTAGATTCTTCAAGCTGAGTGACTATAGAGATTTGGATGATTTCTCCATTTTTGCTGGTTTGCTGTTTATTGCTAGAAGGCAAAATGCTCGAAGGATTTGCTCAAAGCCAAAATAGTTCCAAGATTTATGTAGCTCTGTAAGCGAAAGAAAAGAATTCGAAGACTTCAGAAAGTGCCTCGGCGAAGATAATATCTATGGCTACTGCTGCTATTGTTTGTTTTTGTTGAAGTGGTACGCTGACCCCACTTAATCACGATATCATCTAACCGAAAGCTCAGTAAAAGAACCGTTTCATTGGCTTCGTACCAAGGGCCCATTGAATGCTGGACATGCTCTGGATTAGTCGTGGGCGAGTGTGGATAGATAGAAGTTACTATAGTTCGCAGGCCTTAGTTCTGCTTGGATTTTTCAAATCTCATAGAGTGCCAGCTGGTGACGAAGCATCAATGGCTACATTCAATGGAAGAGACTTAAGAAAGATGTTGACTGGCTCGCAGTGGAAGACGTTCAATTATTCTCAGAAGCATGGACTGATGTTACTGAATGGAATTGTATGGTATTTAACTTCTTTCTTGATGAACGTGGGAACGTGAAAGGAGACTGTGCTCCAAGAATAATCTGTAGGTGTGAGCCGCATAATAACATCTACTCTCGTCTCGTCGCAGTGGACAGAACACCTCAAGAGGTTTCCGGTTCAATGTCCTCCAGGTGGTATTTTACAGGACAATAGTTGCATTATCTATGTTTCACTGACTTCTGGCATTCAAATCGCGTGCTTAGTTATTTACTTTATCATCTTCTTCTTCTTCTTCTTCTGCTTCTTTTTCTTCTTCTTCTTCTTCTCTTCATCTTCAATCATTTCTTCTTTTCGCTGTTTGGCGCCAACTGGAAATACAGAGTAAGTCAGGTCCTTCCTTCTCTACCTGGTATTCCCAACGGAGTGGAGGTCATCCTCTTCCTCTGCTTCCACCGGCGGGTACTGTATCGAAAACTTTCAGAGCTGGAGTATTGTTATCCATCCGGACCACATGACCTAGCCAGCGTAGCCGTTGTTTCGTGATTCGCTGAACTATGTCAATGTCGCCCTACATCTCAAACAGATCTTCGCCCAATTGGCTACGGTATTTGTCTTTACCAACCCGTGACAACCACAAATCATACGCAAAACCTTTCCCTCGAAAACTCTAAACGCCGACTCATTAGATGTTGTCATCGTCCATGCCGCCGCACCATATAACGTGACGAAAATTATCAGCATCCTGTACAGTTTGGTCTTTGTTCGTCGAGAGACAATACTTTTCAATTCCCTACTCAGTCTAAAGTATCAGCTGTTGGCAAGAGTGATCCGGCATTGGATTTCAAGGCTGATATTGTTGTTGATGTAGGCGTCTTTTCAGCTCTTTACCGCCATGTTTAAAAAGCTCAGCCGGTAAGCCATCGGCTCCAGCCGCTTTGTTCTTCTTTAATTGGGCAATCGCTATTTAAAGCTCGTCATAGTGGGGTAATGAAACTTCTATTCCATAATCATAGATTGAGGTTTCGGGTTCACCATCCCAGAATGTTACACTTTCGTCCCCATTCAGCAGACTGGAGAAGTGTTCTCTCCATAAAGGAAGTATACTCTGTGCATCAGTCACTAGATTAACTCTCTGTGTCCTACAAGAGTCTGCTCTGGTCTTGAAACCTTGAACCAAAAAGTCCCAAGGCGCTGGCAACTTTCACACTCATCAAACTATGAAAGTATTGAACCAAAATTTAAAATAAAATATTGAAATGAATACAGCCTTCATTCTGTTTAGTATTTCGTATAGTGACGGATGCGCTTTAATTTTCATACTAGCTAAGCAAAATTTATAAAAAAAATCAAAGAGCTAATGAAGAAGATAAATTCTGTTCTGATTTATTAAAGAGAATAGAGTCCCTCGCCTATTTGCACTGCCATTAGCATTATGAGTCGTCTAGTTGCAACTAAAGAAACTGATGTGTGCAAACTCGTCTACTTACACACACATAACAGGCATAGGTATGAATATGTATGTATGCACATCCACTTATTTATGCTTTTTACGCTTCATTGCCCTTGCAACATGCCCCCAAGCTATGCGCTGCTGTGCCCTGTGCCCTGCTCAAGTGCAATGATGGCAACACACTGAGCCAAGACACACGCCTACATAGCCAAACACACATACTTAAGTACACATATGAATTAAACAACGCATGTATACGGACGTGCAGGTTGCATATTTGCAAACAAGCGAGTCGGCAGAAATTTGCAAACACAGAAAAAATCTGCAAGAGAAAACAAGCAAACAATGTCAAAAGGTCATGAAACCCGCTCGAAATGCCGTTGTGTCATTCTTCTTCTTTAAGAACTCAAGAATTGCAGCATTTTTCGTATTTCGACAATGCTTTGGGCCAGCGGGTGGTGACATTCATGTAAAGACCGATTGCTAAGATTTTTTCTCTTGTTTTCAACACGATTTTGAAATTTCTTACTTACTTACTTACACGTACTTTTCATGGGATTTTGTGGATGTTTTTTCGTGTTCACTAAATTAAGTTGCCGAGTATTTTTACTACCAAAAAAAAAAAACATATACTACATACTGATATGTGTAAAATCCTGTTGTAGAATGTAGTTGAGTATGCATATATGTATGTGAGAACAAAAAATATGAAGGTATTTTTTTGTTGTCTCTGATTTATTTCGACAATAGTTATACTTACATCTGTGCATATATACGAGGAGTGGCTGATAAGTTCGCGGCTTAAAGCACTTAATGAAAAAAAATGTATATTTTATTTTTCAATGCAGTCTCCCTCAAGTGAAATACACTTTTCACATAGTGAATACAATGCCTCTATATACCACTGAAAACATTCTTTAGACCTCTCTTCAAAATGGTTTTCTACACCCCGCGCTAACTTGTCACGTCTTCTCTGTACGACTATCTCACGCGAATGACTCAACAAATTAGCGTAACACTAGTCGTTTATTGTAGTTCCCTTTGGGAAGCAATCCCAGAAAATGTAAGCCATAATCTTCGACGCCTACTTTTCCACTTTAAATTTTTCGGTGGCCTTTCCCCTTTTTTCGTTCACTGTATCGGCTCCTGTTTGGACTCGGGATCATAGTAACGAATTCAAGCTTCATCAATTGTTACAATGCGGTTGCAAATGTCACCCAAACCATTTTGGCACGACTCTCCAAAAATCTTTACATCTATCCAATCGTCGCTGCTTGTCGAGAGGAGAGCACAAATTTTTTTAATTTTCAAATGCTTATGCAAAATCTGTCCAGTTCATTCTTTGCTAATCTGTAATCCTTCTGCTATCTGCCATAATTTAATTCTTAGAGCAGCCAGTACTAGTTTTTCAACTTTCTGAACATTTTCTTCGGTTACGACCGTTTTCACAACCCACTCTTCCTTGTAGAAACAATTGAACCCATGTTTTCACCACACCATCGTATATGAACATCTCTTTAAAAACTTATTTCGGTGGACTTCATTATTATCCAAAGAATTTAATCACAGCGCGGTGACCGAAGATGAATGTCTTGTCCTTGTCGAGTTATGGATAAAGTCTCGTTTATATTTGAGCAGAAGGTATATGTACTATGAATAGAAAGATTCAATAAAAGAGACAAAACGAGATCTCGGGAATATGAAATCAAGATCCAGGCATATTGAGATCCTATTAAATTCAGAGAGTTCTCAAGCAATAGAATCGTAGTTATGATAATTCACTTTATTTACTTTTAAATAAAAGGGGTAAGGTGAGGGCAAAGTTCTATGAGGAACATTGAAGCTAATTTGCTCAAGCAGCTCTGGGTAATCCACTAAGCCACTGACGGTGTCATAAATAAAGAAAAATGACTGGATAGAATGTCGAAGAGCATTTTAACATACATCGGGAAATATAAAAATGTAGGGGATCGGAGAAATGAAGCGGAGCGGGACCAAAACGAATAAACCTACGTTGAACAGTTTCAAGTCAGAAGGAATGTTTAGAAAAGATTTGATTCCGAATTAAGCTAGTACACTATAGCTTTGAGCCAACTAAAGAATTATAAAGAATTATATCACCGTAAGAAAGCAAGGTTAGAATAAACTCGAGGAATACTATTGTTGATGTGATTAGCATCAAAAAATACAACAAGATCTAATAATTCGTTAGCAAAACTAAGCCTATTATCAAGGTAATAAAGGTCGACTGAGCACATTTGAGAAGGTTATGTTGAAACAATTTTTTGAAATTTTTGTGCAAGTTATTCCTAATGCTGAAATTAGCTATTGCAAATTATTAATATCCTTCTGTAACAGTAAAGCATCAGATATACAACTAATCGAGTGCATAAAACAAGAAGTTAAAGTAGCAATTTATAAAAAGAATATTAATGGAGAAGGAAGATCAAAAAGAAGGGTGAATGCCTAGGCAATCAAACCATGCCGTTGCGGACATATTCAGCCTTTAACAGCAAAAAATAATTTATCCTTGACTACTGTCTCTAGAAGTTTCGAACAAGTCAGTAATTGATGGATTAAAAATGCATTTTAAGAGAACGGAAATAGACGAGCTGATTTGAAAAATTAAATGTGCTTTCTGATATTAAATAGGGAATATTGGAACAACCTTTCTTAAAGAGAATATATTTCCAAAAGGCTTTTGGATTCGTATTTAACTCTTCCTCAAAACTATAATATATTGCGTGTAAAGAAATTTACCGGCTGCGCTGAGTAGGTCATGTGGTCCGAATGGATATGAATACTCCAGATTTGAAAGTTTTGAATGCCGCACCCATAAGTAAGAAGAGGAAGACCTCCACTCCGTTGGAAGAACCAGGTACAGAAGGACCTAACTGTTCTTCGTATTTCCAATATGCGCCAAACTGCGAACAGAAGGAATAAATGGCACAATGTTGTTAACTCGGCTATAATCGCGTAAGCGGTATCTACGCCAGTAAAGAAGAAGAAAAGTATCTTTCATATTATGTAGGATTGTCTACATAAATAAATTATTATAAATTTGTTTCTAAGATTTTTAAACTTTTTTAAGCGCATCGTATACATCGGAAGATTATGAAAACGGAAGCGAACAAAAGAAAGATTACTAGAAAGTTATTCATTCACTCTGGATAATAAAATTTCAAAGCACTCCCTCACATTTTAAGAGGAAATAGCTGATTTGCAATCGATTTCCAGAATACCCACATTCAAAGAGGCAGAGTCAATGTATCGAAAATTAAAACTTTTAATACCTAAAACGTAATACTCTCTTGTTTTCCCTCTTATGTGTTCTATCAACTGAAAAAGTGTACTTCGAAGTGCAAATTAGAGTTTTGGAAAGGGAATAAAATTACAAAAAATTGGTTTAAAATAGTATGAGTTTTTTCGTGAGATATAGAAAGGTTAGCAGCTACATCTGTGTGTTCCCTCGATAAACTAGCTATGCTCTGAACCTCGGTCACTACAATACCTCTTTGATTTCTACATGATCCTGTCTTGAAGCTTCATGTAAATCACCGCATCTTTTCATAGAAATTTCGAGCACTTTCTCTGTCGATCAGCTTCTCTAGCTAATTACAAGTATACTCTTCTTCTCTCCTTTGTCTGTCTGCAAATGGGTCATACAAAGGCTTGCCTTTTCAACGAATGGTTTTTATTTCTTTAAGTATACAAATTACCAAGCACTTCTCTGCAACTGCTTGAGTGGGAAAGTTACTAAGCTCAAGATAAGCAGTTTTTTATAAAGTATTGAGTAAGATAATATTTAAAATTCTAAAACAAAAAGTTTAAAGTTTAAAGCAAAAAATATTGTATAAATTGTTCCAAATTATCATAATGTATTCCAGAATTTTTTCTTCTATTATTGTGAACAAAGCTTTAATAAGATGAACGTTCTTAAAGTATTTTCGCCACGGTTTCCTTTAGTAGCAATATACTGATACCTTTGGCTTTGTTCGCTGTGACACCGATGTGGAAATTGAAATTGTGCATAGAACCCATGGGAATACAAAGATATGCTTCCGTATATGTGCAGAGGTGTAATTAAAAATTTTTTGTTCATATACTAGTTGTTAAAGTGTCTTCTTTGAGAATAAATTGTATAAATTGGCGGAAGGCTCATAAATTTACTTAACATAATTAACGAAAAAAGTGATATACGTCGGTTGCCTTTTATATTTCGGGATTAGGGAACAAAAACAAATATTAATCATCGATAAAAGCTTTATTATTTTGCAAACATTCTCTGTATCATCAATTATAGATATCTCACAACATGGATTTTGTAAAGGTATATCTACCCCATCGAACCTGCTAGAATTCGCCCCATGTCAGTAATGGTTTCAAAAATGGTAATCAAACAGATGTTATCTACACTGACTTTAGCAAAGCATTTGACAAGGTCTCTCATCCTTTACTTCACTTTAAACTCGATCATTTTGGGTTTCCACCTTCCCTTCTCAAGTGAATTTCAACGTACTTGATTTGGTAGAAAACAAAAAAGTAATTTTTAAAAATTGTATTGTACATCACGTAAAAGATCAGTAACATCTGGTGTTCCTCAAGGCAGTCACCTCGGTCCCTTACTCTTCCTTATATTCATCAATGACCTTCCAAATGTAGTTCTTCTTTCTAAAATACTCATGTACGCAGATGATGGCAAGCTCTTTAAATCAGTTCATTCTATTGAAGATAGAGAGCTTTTGCAACTTTAGTTTAGTTAGGTGGTGCGATGCGAACTGTATGTCCCTAAATTTTAATAAGTGCAAATATATGTGTTTCTCCAGAAAATCGTTCCAATCCTTTGCCTATATGATACATAATCACAGTGTTGAACAAGTTACTGACTTCATTGATTTAGGGGACCCAATGGACCCTAAGCTAGATTTTAGAAATCATATAAATGCTTGCACTAATAAGGCAAAAGGAGTTTTAGCTTTCATTAAACGTTGGGCTAAAGGTCCAAGAACCCATACATTACCAAATTACTCTTTACCTCACTTGTTAGGCCCATTTTGGAATATGGCTCAGTTGCATGGTGTATAGTGATAAATTGGGATCTGTACAAAAGCAATTCCTATTATTCGCATTAAGAAATTTAAACTGGTTGCGCGCAAGAATCTGCCTTCTTACAAAAGTCGTGTACGGCTCATTAATCTGCCTACACTCCATAGTCGTAGAAAGATGCTTGAAGTTTTATTTTTAACTAAATTGATAAGAAGTGCTATCAATAGCCCATACCTACTTAGCGAGCTTAATTTCACCATCCCTTTAGGATCATCTAAACACTTTAGGCCCCTTTCATTGGGCAAAACAAACTTTGAAATGCACGTCATCTTCCCAACATTGATTCCTCTGACTCGCTTTTCTGTATCAAAACCTACTTACTGAGTGCTTTAAATAATTAAATAAATTCCCTCTTCGTTTCCCCATGCAATTTTATAGCAGCTGATGAACAAATCTGTAGCTGTTTAGTGTAAGATGAAAGTGTAACGGCGACTTTCCGCGATCGGTTTCGGGTTCAGGGCAGTCCGGACTATTACTGGCTTTCGGTCACCGGTCTGTTGGATTTTTCGATTACCCTCAGACGCGCCCCTCGGTAGGTTGGGCGGGAGGTGGGTAACGCTGGGTTCGTCGTTAAAAAAAAAAAATGAACTATACACTTTTGCAACTGTTTGAACCAATTTTCGTTGCACTTTTACAACTCTGTTTGAGATAACTCCAAAACATGCATTCTGAACACATCAACCACCTCTCCAGGTGTCGATAAACAGCTGATTTATAATGAAAATATTATTAATATTTTAATAACGAAAAAATGATTTAATTTAATTGTGTTTCATTAAATGGTAAAGATACCAGGTGGCAGTGGTGCGAAATCAACGCCCGTATTCACGGAAAAAGTTTCCAGGCTAATTTTCGTATTTCAATCGTCTTTCCAAAGCAAGATATACATACATTTTTGTCCTTTCAGAGGGCTATCAGAAAAAGCATATTGGTATCTTTATGGTTTAACCTGACATGTAGAATTACATTGTTGTTTTTCTATTAAAACACTTTAAAGCAGAATACGTTAAGCGTTAACCCATCGCAAATTAACTACATCAATCATGCAAATTCAGCGGCAGCGGCCTGGAATATGCTAAAGGAAATTCATCAACCTAGACGACCAGCAAGAAAAGTTGCATTCTTTAAAGATTTGCTAAATCACGTCGTGGAAAAACCAGCCGAAATAAATGTATTTTTACCAGAGGAACTTTTAGTTATAATGCAAGGAATTCAAATGTGTGCGGAAAGAAAAGACATGTTGCTGTAGATTGTAAAGAGAAGCGGAAGAACTCATCAACGGAACAACAAGATGACCAGAAGGAGATATCAGTTTTTGCATCAGCGCAAGAAGAATCCCTAGGTAAAAGTGATTGGTGCATCGAGAGCGGAGCGACTTCGCATATATATATGTTGTGATAGGAAAAAGTTCGTTACATTTGAAAATCATCAAGAGAAAGCCTTATTAGCAGGTGGAAATTTCCTAAAAGCTGAAGGAATAGGAAATGTGACGCTGAAATTTTGGAAATCTAAGCAAAAAAATTACACGTACCTGATATTCGTAAGTAGAGCTGTCCAATTTGAAAACACAGTAGTTTATTTATGTTTATTGATAACAACAACAAACGTAAACGTAATAGAAAAGTAATTATGAGAAAAGATGTAGAATTCGTTGAGATGTCAAAGAGTTTTTCTCGAAAATCAGAAGACAGCGAAATATTATAGAAGAGAATATCGATGGAGGGGAGGAATGTGTTCCATTACTACAAGAAGATCGAGAGTCCATCAATAATTTTAATGAAGAATTAGAAGATGATAATGTAAAGATAGGTCGAGGGAGACCTAGAATCGTACGCAGCGGCAAACCAGGTCAACCGCAAAAGCAGCTAAATAACGTTAGTGCAATAAGTTGCAATGAGAACATAGAAATACCTGAAACAGTAAAACAGACAATGAATTCGAAGCATTCCAAAGAATGACGGGAAGCAATGAGCAAGAAATACGAATCGCTAATCGAAAATAATACTTCGAGTTTAATTGATTTACCATGCAATCAGGCTTTGTATTATTTGTATTCATGAAATAGTTCACATTGAAATAAATGTTCATTCGTTCGAGAACATTCAATCGATTCGGTTTCATTATTTCCAACAGATTCAAATATAACCGCCAAAATAACCAGCTATTTTGCAACTTGTTGGCTAATTTTTACTGAGCCTCGTTTGGTAAAAACTCAATAAATTTCTCCCTTGGGAAAGTTACTCTTCCAATTTCGTTACTGGCTAATTCTTAGTGGCATTTTGCGCACAGCATCAATCATCTCCGGATCATCAACTGATTTTGGACGACTTTCACGAAATTTGTCTTGAAGGATTTACGACATCGATTGAATTCACCATACCATAGACAAACACTTTTAGACAGAATTTATTCTCCTTAAATAATTATATTAGGTCAAGTAAAAAGTTCATTCGGCTTTTATCTAAGAGATGGCGTTATTTTCCATAGTACTGGTGTTACGTGTCGTATCATGTCATACTATAAGGCGCTGAAGGTTTGTCTTTGACAGTTTTACGATTGATTAACTCAGTACGTTGTGAGCGGTCGTCAAAGATGGACACCAGCAAAGAGAAAATTCGCTATATTTTACAATTTTTCTTCCATCAAGGCGTAAAAGCAGCCAAAGCGGCTGAAAAAATTAATTTAGTTTATGGGCCCGATACTGTAAACGAACGTGTAGCACAGAAGTGATTTGCTAGGTTCCGTTTCGGTAATTTCGATGTCAAAGATGCACCACGCGTCGGGAGACCTGTCGTCGAAAATTGCGATAAAATCATGGAAATAGTGGAAACAGACCGTCACGTACGCACTTATTTAATTGCTGAGGAACTAAAGATAAGCCAGAAAACCGTTTGGAACCATTTGCATAACCTTGGATTCAAAAAGAAGCTCGATGTTTGGGTGCCACACGAACTAACGCAAAAAATATGATGGACCGAATTTCCATCTGCGAATCGCTGCTGAATAGCAACAAAATCCACCCATTTCTGAAGCGTTTGGTGACTGGCGATGAAAAGTGGATCACTTACGACAACGTCAAGCGAAATCAGTCGTGGTCGAAATGCGGTGAGCCGGCGGAAACGGTGGCCAAGCCAGGATTGACGGCCAGGAAGGTTTTGCTGTGTGTTTGGTGGGATTGGCAAGGAATCTTCTACTACGAGCTGCTCCCCTACGACCAAACGCTCAGTTCGGCCCTCTAGTGCCAACAACTAGACCGCTTGAAGGTAGCACTCATCCAGAAGAGACCATCTTTGATAAACAGTGGCCGAATTGTGATCCATCAGGGCAACGCCAGGCGACACGCCAGAAGCTCCAGCAGCTCGGATGGGAGGTCCTAATGCACCCACCTTATAGTCTGAACTTGGCATCAAGTGATGACCATCTTTTCCTGTCCATGGCGAACGCGCTTAATGGTGAGAAGTTGGCCTCAAGAGAAGCCCGTGAAAATTGGCTCTCCGAGTTTTTTGCCAGTAAGGACGCACCCTTCGAGGAGGGTATAATGAAGTAGGTATCTCGTTGGCAACAAGTTTATGAACAAAACGGCGCATATTTGACTTAAATCGGACAAATGTACAAAAAGTTATCATATTTTGAAAAATCAATAAAAAAACCGAACAAACTTATTACTTGACCTTATATATGTATAAATGCTGCTTTTGTAACCGTTGAAGCATTTTTCTCCTAATCGAGGGGCGACCGCAATTAGAAAAAACTAATTTTGATCAGCGCAGAACTCGAAATAGGGTGTCTGAGCGATAGTACGCGCATATAAATATAGGTGTTTATAAAGGGAGTGCGACAATACAATAATGTTTTTAATTATCAATAAATATTTTTATTGAATTAAATTCAAAGTCGTACAATTTCTGGAGGGAAAAAAATTTAGAAAAAATTTGTTGTAGAACTTATTTGTTCACCAGCCTAGGGACTAATATTTAATTCTTAAATAAATTTCGCCCGACGTGTATTGAAATTTTAAAATATTGTGAGTAAGCTCAGTAAATTTCGACTTCACGCCTTTTGCGTCTGCTTTGTTGTTTTTGTAATTATTTTTCCGCACCTGCTCCGTTTTATTGTCGAATGTTACTATTTGCCATCGACAACATGTAATGTTGCAAATTCTACATTTTTACGCAAAACGCCATTCACAAAGCACAGAGTGACGCTCCAGCGCCTTTCTTTTACGGTTGTACTCCTCTCAATATACTACTTCTAAGCCCACATCACACTACCTACATACGTGTATGTAAAATACTATGTACATGTATGTACACTAATATGGCTAAGAATGCATTGCATATGAGAGTGAGTACCTGCTTGATGTGTTTTTTTTTTCTCATACGCCAGACGGCACTCCTTTTTTGGCCTTCCAACAATATTTATTTACACAATGAGCGACATTAACATTCTAGAGAAGACCCTGCAGCAATAAAAACCAAAGGACATTAACAACAAGAACTTTCGAACAAAAAGCAAATCGTTAAATCGTAAAGCCGAAGAAAGGTGGTGGCTAAAACACACATGTTGGGATTAGAGCAAAAAAAAAATAATAATAATAACAAAGTAAAACAAAAAACATGAAAAATATAATATAAGCACAAAAGCAACAATAATACATTAAGAAGAAGAAGAAGAAGAAGAGAACTGTTTCATTTACAAATGACGCCAGCAGGGATTTAGAAGGAGTAAAACTCTTTTGTGAGTTTTTGCTGCTTTTGTAGCGCATAAAAATAGGTACATATTATAAAACAAATGAACGAACAAATAGGCGCACGAATGAACAAATGAATGACTGAATATGTAAATAAAGGTTGCGAAGTAATGAAGTATTGAATTGCAAGAAATAGCATTGGACCGCGCCGCCGACAAATGAGGACATGTGTTTGACGATAAAATACACATGTTTCCCGAACTCAAACCCTCTACCTCTATCATGCCTGCGGGAAACGACTTTCTGTATACTTTGTGCCATTTCACTGCAACCTTTTTAATGCGTCTTTTGTTGTTCGCTGTTGCACTTGCAACTTGAAGTTTTTGAAGTTGAAAAGTCTACTTGTTGAAAAATTGTTCTATGAAAAATTCATTATCGTCCTTCGAAATCATATTATTCGTATTGTGAGTTCTCTCATATTTATGTGTATATACATTTGCACTCTTAACACTTTAGAAAGTAAAATAAAACATTGCAATTAGTTTCTAAGCAATTTATGCTTTTGGGGTTAACTGTTTTTTTTTTACATAGCATAGCACATAGCAATATACTTATTTTGTTTACTTCTTTGTTTACCTCTTTGTTAGCTGGAAATAATTGTTGTGTTGGGTTGTGTGCACGGATATCCATACATGAATTTGTATGTACGAGTTAATACTCGTGTGTGTGTGCTTGAAGGTGTGGTGGCCAAATGCATTATGTATCTAAACGAGCATTAAATGCGCCTCGGTTGAGGTATTCATTTGTATATGTTGAAAAAGTAACAAATTTTTGAAAATCAGTATTTTATACTCAA
>JAWMAG010000025.1:3502500-3532500 GCA_037013455.1 Ceratitis rosa | reverse complement strand
AAGTAGCAAATTTAAAGAAATGAAGTAGTAATCTACATTTCTAATTAATAAACATATCTAGCCCTGATTTTAGCCGAGTTTAAAACAACACGCCTTTCAATCCTTCTTTATGTTTTTGGTGTCAATTGGTGATGCCACGTGAAGCCTGGCTTTCTTCACCTCTTCATTCGTATTCTTCTGCTCCAGCAGGGACTGCATCGACTGCTGGAGCTATCTTAACCGTCCTGGCCAGCATCGACTGCTGGAGCAATCTTAACCGTCCTGGCCAGCATCGACTGCTGGAGCAATCTTATCCGTCCTGGCCAGCATATCTCTTTTTTCGTTTAACCAACCGTTACCAATGAGTAAAGGAGCATAAATCTTCCACTAAACCTTTCTCTAGAAAACTTCTACTAGCAAAGATACATTCTTTCCCCACCCTGTCGTTAAATCTATGGACACAACGTTCTTATCTCCTTCGAGGCGTGGGTACTATAAACAGCATCCTGAAAATAAATTTTAAAATTCCTACCACAAACTTTTAAAAATATATAAAATACACCTTAAAATATAGAAATTATACAAAATC
This sequence comes from Ceratitis rosa, assembly GCA_037013455.1. Lineage (NCBI taxonomy): Eukaryota > Metazoa > Arthropoda > Insecta > Diptera > Tephritidae > Ceratitis > Ceratitis rosa. The sequence continues at coordinate 3,531,932 of JAWMAG010000025.1, read as the reverse complement.
CATTTATAGATATGTAAACTTCATGTAATACTGCTACAATTGCTGCATGTGACAATCCAGTTGATCAAATTTACTTCCAAAGCTCTGCACGTAAAATATTAAGCAAAATGCAAATATTCCTCCACAGACATTCCGATTTTAACAAAAGAATATGCATATGCTTGCACAAGTCAACGAAAATTAACAATGCAGCAGAAATATGTATGTAGGTATATATGATTTTGAGGTTTGATATGTAAATATGCGCATATGCTACATTAGGGAAATACAAAAGTATACAAGAAAATTTACTTGTTGCTTTTTTTTTTGGGTCTACCATTCAGAATTATTAATTATGAAATGAATTTTTATCACGCACATTTTACTCTAACACAAATATAAATTATATTATTTTATTTTATTTTATTAGAAAAATGTTCTCCCAAATATTGTATGGAAACCATGGACTGGCCGGCATGATCTGCAATTATTATTTGTTTGACCTGGATATCATTCTTTTGAAGAAATTGATTCAATCGATTTTTATTTATTGTTTTTGGCCAATACCTCTGCTGTAAGTCCACAAATATTGAATTTCCCTTTTTTCTTTAATTCGAATCAAATAAAAAAAACTCAATTCATTTACACCCTATTTTGTCTAAATATATTTATGATAGTATCATTCTCCGCAACGGTGATTTATCGTCATCATAATCATCACCATCATCAGCAACATCATTTGGATCAGCGTCAGTAAAAACATTTATTGTCATATCTTCGTCCATGCTTTCTTCATATCTGTTCAAATCCAGGTCTTTGGTGTATTCATTTTCAAATTGGCTTATTTTGTTTGATCACCAACATACTTCTGCAATATTTGATTAATAATTAAAAAATTTGCATTTTTAATATTTGTCTTTGCTCAATTTGGAAAGATAATTTTCAAGCAATGAAAGGCTTTTTCGTGTCTTTTCAATCAATTTTCCAGTAACAATATATTTCTGGCGTCTTTTATCAATGGTATATTGCGCAATCTTAAATTTTTATGGTTCACGTCAGATATTTTTCTCCAATCTTTGAATGCAAATGAATGTTGGGAAACCGATCTGTTCGACCATTTCGTTTTGAGTGAGCGAATGTGGTGCATCATTTTTAACATTGGGTTCCCAATCGAAATCCAATCGATTGGTTGGTTTGTTCCAAACAGTTCATTTTTCTTCGGATGAATTTTCCGGAGTTGAGGGCTTAGGTAGATCGACACCAGAGCGTTTTTCTACAGCTATGGGAGTAGCTGTGGTTTAATTTTTTTTTTTAACTTGCGTTTGTTCAATCCAAGAGCAGAGTTGAAGCATGAGTAACATTTAATTTCATTATACCCTGACATGTCAGGCTTTATTTCTTCCTTTCATGCAGTCCAAAAGATTGGTATAGCAAACTTTGCAAACCGAGATCGGTCAGTCAAATCTGGTTTATCTAATAAAGACGATATGCTATTTGGAATTTCCTGGTTTTTTTCCTGTCTTATATAAACTAAGAACGCGAAACGAAAGATGCAAGATTTGGCACCTACTTTCAACTTCTGATCACAAAAGCCTTATCGGATTCGATGACGTGAAAAATTTTGCACTGTGTTAAGTATCGACAGTAGAAAGTGTCTTATCATTTTAAAACAACCAGCAAAACGTTTTTTTCCAAAAAAAATTTAATTATTCAAAAAAATAAAAGAAATTTAAACAAAAATATCGAAATTCTTTAAGACACTAAATACTAATATTTTTATAATTTTATTAATTTATTTTAAATTATATGAAATTTTATAACACTATAATTTTTGATGTTGTTGTAGTAAGCACCACTACCCACTTGGCGATATTGAAAAGTATTAGCCAGTATTATAAATTAATAAAAATTATAAGAAATGTAAATAAAACAAAAATATAAAAATATTGACGGCGCCGAACGAAATAGCGTGTGTAAAGATTTTCACATATTTCACATATTTTTGACAAGCAAAAACAAAAAAACACGAGGAGCATGATCTTTATACCGTGATTTACAGAAAAGACCACCATGGATTTCATTGCCATCGATAATTTTTTATTATTAGGTTATTATCCTTAAAAAATATATTACATTTACTATGCATATTTCAAAAAAAATTGACTTTCGAAAAAATCCAGGTACTTTTTTAATCTTCTATAAATTTTTAGCGCAATAAAGATCCATCGCACCACCCAATACACATATGCATATGTACATATGTAAGAAACTTTGCATTTCATCTTTGGCAAAAACTCATGCACCAACCATACCGCACAGTCAACAAAAACGTGCTGCGAAGAAACCAACAACTAGTAAGCGACGAAAGAAGGCGACCGAAATGCAAAAAAAGGGGTAAATGTCATGCGATGCTGCGATTATTTGCACAACAAAAGATGCTGTAAACTGAATTTTTACATTGAGGGCGTATTCGCACGCACACATACTCGTACATATGTAAAAGTTTTGCTGTGTATGTACGTATGTGTGTGTGCATTGTCGTTGGACGTTACATGTGACACAACAAATTTGCAGCATACAATGGCCTATGTAGTCCATTGTACTTACACACATATGTAGGAGTAAATGCATGCATGTATATATTTTTATTTAGCATGCAATCAAGGCAGCTGCCAAATGCAATTGAATAGCAGCAGCGCATAAACAAACTGAAGAAAAACTTGTTTTGCAAAAAATATTATCGACTTACCATAAATCTCGAAAGAAATCTTACGGAAATCGCAGAAAATAACAGTTGATTTTGGCTTGCTTTTTCTGTACCGAATTTAAATTTTAAATTATTTTTTATTAAACATCATTTTAAATAAATGAAGATGGCTTCTATGAGTGCCTGGAGCGTGCCGTTGCCAGGTTGCGATGTGAAAATCGTACTTGACGACTTTAACGCCAGGACCGAAATATGGTTGTGTGTAGTATTTGATTCCAGCACAAGTCATCAAGCCTCTTGACTGTCTTCAGATCGAACGGATAGACAGACGACATGTATCCAGTGTTATAGAGGACTCGAACAACTTCCTTGTTGCGGCAAGGATAGCCACCCGGCTCTGTGCTGCAAAGAACACCCGTTCAAAAACACAAGGAAAAACCTGTGATCACAACAGACAGCACAACGGCTTTCTTCTTTACATGCACTCCGACCCCCGGAGCGCTCATCAGCAAATCGATACAAAGAACCTGTGGGACGGCGTTACAAACTCCCTACAAACAGCTGAAAACGAAACTACAAGTCAAAGTCGCAAAAACAGCTCATACTATGAGGAATACCGAACTTCTGTGGAGAGAAAATAGACTGTCTGGGTGGAATAGATACCGAGAATTGAAAAAAGAAGCAATACGCATGAGCAGACAAAAAAGAAAGATGTCGAGATGCGTGAGCGTGAGAAGTTTTCTCTGCCCGATCCATGAAGGATCCCGCAGTCTGCGCCAATTACCGTGGGAGAAGCGTAGGCGAAATTATCTACGACCTCGAAGTTATGACTGTCAACAATGATGTGGGAGCCGAGTCACGAATGCGATGGCTGTTTGTTTGATGAAAGGAGATATTTCGCCTTGCCCTCATTCACTACCAGACTCATTCGTTTCGCTTCTTTATCAAGTTTGGGGAAAGCAGGACTCATCGGCGTACGCCAGCAGCTGTACACTCTTATAGAAGATTGTACCTTCTCTATACAGCTCTGCAGATCGTATTATTTTCTCCAGCAATAAGTTAAAAAAGTCACACGATAAAGAGTCACCTTGTCTGAAACCTCGAAAAGATGGTAAGTTTCTGGTCAATGGTTGACATACCTGGTTTAAAGCCACACTGGTAAGGTCCAATCAGTTTGCTGACGGTGGGCTTTAGTCTTTCACACAATACGCTTGATAGGACCTCATATGCGATTTTAAGAAGGCTTATTCCAGATTAATGCGCAGAATATGTGATCGCCCTTTTGTAGATTGGGCAAAGCACACTTAGGTTCCAATCGTCGGGCATGCTTTCATCCGACCATATTTTGCAAAGAAACTGATGCATGCACCTGATCAGTTCTTCACCACCGTATTTGAGTAGCTCGGCCGGTAATCCATCGGTCCCCGCCGCTTTGTTGTTTTTAAGCGGACAATAGCTATTCGGACTTCTTCGTAGTCGGGTAACGGAACAACTTTGCCATCATCAGCAATTGGAGTTTCGGGTTCACCATCTACGACTGTTTCCTGTTCACTGCCATACAGCAGGCTGGAGAAGTGCTCACTCCATAAATCCAGTATACTCTGGTCATCTGTCACTAGTTCACTTCCCTGGATCCTGCAAGAGTTTGATCCGGTCTTAAAACCTTCTGTAAATCGCCGTATCTTTTCGTAGAATTTTCGAGCATTACCCTTGTCGGCCAGCTTCTCAAGCTCTTCATACTCACGCATCTCGGCATCTTTCTTTTTTTGCTTGCAGACCCTTCTTGTTTCCCTCTTCAGTTCTCGGTATATATCCCACCCCGCACGTGTTGTGGCCGATCGCAAGGTTGCGAGATAAGCAGTCTTTTTTCTCTCCACCACGACATGACAGTCCTCATCGTACCAGCTGTTTTTCGACCTTTCCGAAATCCAATGGTTTCGCTTGCAGCTGTACGTAGGGAGTTTGAAATGCCGTCCCACAGTTCCCTTACACTGGGTTGCTGATGAGTGCTTTCAGAGAGCAGGTATGCAAGCCGAGTAGAAAACCACTCGGCAGTCCGTTGTGATTGCAACTTTTCAACGTCGAACCTTCCTTGTGTTTGTGGACGGTCGTTCTTCGATACAAATATTAAAACTACTTCCCTAAAAATCATTAACGTCATTAAATTACATGATAAAACAATTGTTATTAATTAGGATTTTTTCCAGATTAAAAAGTAAAATTATCTTATAGCCTCTTTTACCCAGTAAATAAATATATATATGTACATATATTTTGTAATACATTTTTCTTAACAAGTAATTTTGTGCTCGCTATATAGCCGCTCTATGCATCAAATATAATCCAAATAACTATCCAAAAAATTAACACCCGCCGGACATTTATCATACAGTTTCATACAATCTGCGCCAGCTGCACCAGCTTCACGCGCCGCGCTATAACGCTTGTCCAAATCTTCCTGACCGGGCCTACAAAAAAGATAATGTACAAATAAATTTATTAAATAAAAATTGAAACCACTCACGTCAAAACCACATCTAAAATTTCCGACAGCAAGCCAACATGTTGATCGACTTGGGCATTTTGACAAATAGAACGCAACAAACACTGTTGTCCCTGCAGACCACGTCGACTCAATAGAGTCTCCATTAGCGTGTAGAAAAACAAGCGAGACTCATCAGCCTTATAATTATTTGCATCTAATTCTGCACGATTGGCATGTAAAAGCCGCGACTTGCGCGCAAAGGTGTCCTCCCATTTGTCCCATGGATAAAGAGGTTCACTGGGTATTGAATATTGACCTCCTTGCAAGCTGTAGGAGCAGACCAATGAACGCCAAGTAATCGGATCGGCTAAATCGACTTGACCGGAGGGACCGATGGATAGCTAGAAGGAAAGATTGTTTATTTTTTTTTATTTTTTTGAAAATTAATAGTTTTTTTCATTATTAGATTAAAAGTGCGAAGGTTGAAAATTGCCCACTTTGAATTATATTGCGTTCAGTCAGATTTTGAAATTGTATTGTATTTGTATTTTAAAAACCCACTTTTTGAAAACCATTTGACTATTCTGAATTGAAAGTAAAGCATTTCTTTCTAAAATCCCATGGAAACTTTTTAGAAACCCAAGGAACCATTTTAAGCTCTGGTTGAGTGTTTCCACAATATCACTGAGCCTAGTATAGTCACATCTGTTTCAATTTTTTTTAGTTTCGAACACTGGTTTTCACTACATTGCAGCCAGTCAATAATAGCATTGCGTCACAAAAAACACCGTTCATTCACCTTAAGTTGACCACTGCCATTGAATATCAGGCCTCTTTTCTTACGGATATGCATGAAGTCCGTTAAATTTGCACCGACATTAATCCTCTGCACACTGGCACTCACACAATATAAACGCAGTAAAAAGCACGACAAAAGTATTTGTATTAATTTCATGGTCCATGCAAACGGGCAAATAAGTCAGAATTGAACCAAAACGAACCGAACCGTTAGTAACTATTTTCGAATATTGTCACAGCCACATGAAGAAGAAATGAACCGAAATGCCAGCTGAGCATCGCATTTATATTTATTCTAAAAGAATTTTAGTTGAGGACAAATATATAAAATCACTTACATACACGTACACAGATATTTGTGTGTACGCACAATGTAACTGCCGAAAATGCTGGTCACTGAGCAAATGTTGGATTAACAATTAGCATTTGGAAGAACTACAATCACTCTTGAATATTTCCACTGGAGGCTGTTCTACTTATTTAATGTCGAAGTTATGGTTGTTAGATATTCATATATGTACGTAAACTATATTTGCGCATATATATAATTATATATAAAATTATATTAAGTAAAAACGTGACAATTTCTAAGTAACCCTATTTGTAAGGTGTATACAAACTCTTAAATCGTGCGATCTCATTTATGAGAAAAAAATTTCAATAGAAATAATCGTGATTACCAACTGAATATCTACATATCTATGTATGTATCTATGTAAATACAAAACGATAAAACAGTTATTTTGCCATGTGTCTACTAAGTTTCTTTTTTAACTCCTACGCATTTTAAAGTAATTTGCATTTCCTTAGAGGTGTCTATTGATTATGCAAATAAATGCAGAACCAAAACCAAATATTATATCATAATATTTAAAAAATAAAATTAAAATTAAATTAAAATTAAAATTAAATATAAAATTAAAATTAAAATTAAAATTAAAATTAAAATTAAAATTAAAATTAAAATTAAAATTAAAATTAAAATTAAAATTAAAATTAAAATTAAAATTAAAATTAAAATTAAAATTAAAATTAAAATTAAAATTAAAATTAAAATTAAAATTAAAATTAAAATTAAAATTAAAATTAAAATTAAAATTAAAATTAAAATTAAAATTAAAATTAAAATTAAAATTAAAATTAAAATTAAAATTAAAATTAAAATTAAAATTAAAATTAAAATTCAAATTAAAATTAAAATTAAAATTAAAATTAAAATTAAAATTAAAATTAAAATTAAAATTAAAATTAAAATTAAAATTAAAATTAAAATTAAAATTAAAATTAAAATTAAAATTAAAATTAAAATTAAAATTAAAATTAAAATTAAAATTAAAATTAAAATTAAAATTAAAATTAAAATTAAAATTAAAATTAAAATTAAAATTAAAATTAAAATTAAAATTAAAATTAAAATTAAAATTAAAATTAAAATTAAAATTAAAATTAAAATTAAAATTAAAATTAAAATTAAAATTAAAATTAAAATTAAAATTAAAATTAAAATTAAAATTAAAATTAAAATTAAAATTAAAATTAAAATTAAAATTAAAATTAAAATTAAAATTAAAATTAAAATTAAAATTAAAATTAAAATTAAAATTAAAATTAAAATTAAAATTAAAATTAAAATTAAAATTAAAATTAAAATTAAAATTAAAATTAAAATTAAAATTAAAATTAAAATTAAAATTAAAATTAAAATTAAAATTAAAATTAAAATTAAAATTAAAATTAAAATTAAAATTAAAATTAAAATTAAAATTAAAATTAAAATTAAAATTAAAATTAAAATTAAAATTAAAATTAAAATTAAAATTAAAATTAAAATTAAAATTAAAATTAAAATTAAATTTAAATTTAAAATTAAAATTAAAATTAAAATTAAAATTAAAATTAAAATTAAAATTAAAATTAAAATTAAAATTAAAATTAAAATTAAAATTAAAATTAAAATTAAAATTAAAATTAAAATTAAAATTAAAATTAAAATTAAAATTAAAATTAAAATTAAAATTAAAATTAAAATTAAAATTAAAATTAAAATTAAAATTAAAATTAAAATTAAAATTAAAATTAAAATTAAAATTAAAATTAAAATTAAAATTAAAATTAAAATTAAAATTAAAATTAAAATTAAAATTAAAATTAAAATTAAAATTAAAATTAAAATTAAAATTAAAATTAAAATTAAAATTAAAATTAAAATTAAAATTAAAATTAAAATTAAAATTAAAATTAAAATTAAAATTAAAATTAAAATTAAAATTAAAATTAAAATTAAAATTAAAAATAAAATTGAAATTATAATTATAATTATAATTAAAATTTTAAATTTAATTTAATTATAATTAAAATTAAAATTAAAAGTTAAAATAAAAATAAAATTCTTATTCAAATTAAATTAGTTAAAAATTAATTTAAATAAAATATTAATCAAATGTATATTATGTATGTACAGAAATGCATACTGATCAGCGCTGTTACAAGCGATATAAAATAATATAAAATAAAATAGAAAAATAAAACAAAACAACATATAATATAATAAAACCCTGAATATGCCTTTCAGGAGCAATAGTCACAATTTCGCAATTAAAAGTTATTGCGAGCAATATTATTTGCAACCCCTTCCCAAGAGATATATAAATTTTTTATATTGAATCTAATAATTTTTTGGCACACCAAAAGCCGCGCGCCTCAACAATTTTGTAATAACAACAAACAATTGCGCATTTTATTCACAAGCTTTTCTGACGCTAATGAGCATTAAAATGCAACACTTTATTATAACAAAAAATATATGTGCGAGTATGAGGTGTGTCAAAGCAACAAAGAACCCGACACTCGACACAAGAACCGTCTTACAAGTTTTGCAACACAATGCAAGTAAATGCTACATATTTTAGAAGTAACAACTACAACAAGAACAGCTTGCAACTTTCAGCATTCAACACCAGCAATTTGCCATTGTGTAAATGCAACAAGTTATGGCAAAACATTGTAGCACGGCATGAAAACTATGTTCGCGAGCGCCAACTTGGCATTCATTTTACGAAGAACCACATCTACATATACGAGTATGTATGTTTGTATATGCACTATGCCACATGATAAATGTTCGAAACTGAGAGAATCTGGGAAAAGCGAAAGCTTTCAAATCGTGAATTTTTTTTGTTAATTTTTGCTTATACTTGGAAAGGCTGTTGGGCACCTGATGCTGTGCCGCTGAGACACTTTGCTAAAGAACTGAAACCGCAAGCAAAGCATACACAGAAGAGTATTTATAAATGTCTCTCCCATTCCTTTATTCTCATATTTTCATGTCTTGTCACCGACGCTAAGTAACAATTTATTATGTCAACATAATAAATACCTTCAAATATTGTTGTTGTCGTTTAATGGATTGGATATCAAGCTGGTGAGGTGCTGAAAAATACTAAATTAAAATCGGTTGAAATTTTTTTTTTGGTTTTTTATTACTTTAAGTGACAATATGACATATAGTAATATTACCATTAAAAAAATTCCACATAAATTTTATCGCAAAAAATTATTTATTTATTTTCTAAAATATTAATACTCCAGTTCTTTGTTAAGCGGTAAACGTTTTCCAGGCGGAGATATCTATTATTATAGAGGCTGCAAAGCAAATCGGAGCCAGCTTTAAAGATAAAAATATCCTTATTGCAGCTCCCTTACGCTAACTAAATTCCAAATAAATGCTGAACTGTCGCCGACCTCTACAGGAGATGTCCAAGCAGAACATACTGTCTCACATGTGGGTCTCTGGTCAGAGGGACATCGAGAGAAATTGTAAAGGTAGGCATGTTACGATTAAGCAGATTATGCTTGATACTGTACCCATTAGTATGCCTGCTTTTCAAGGAATTTACATATGTGCAAGCCGCAATAAGGTGGAATGATACTACAACCTGCCGCAAATCTAGACAAACCTGGCCGAAGTGGGATAAGAAGAGATCACGAGATATGTTCTCCTTGAAAATAGGGGGCATGTCCAAAGTAATAGGAGTTCTAGCAGGCACTTTCTGATAGGACTGCACGCGCAAAGACTAGGGGTTCCCTGTAGAAGATGCTGCAGTAGGTGCAAGGAAGATGAAGAGGAGGAAACAATCACCCATCTCTTATCCGAATTTTCTGCCTTGAGCATGGCTAGGTTTCGGAATTTTGGGGCAATGGCTCTTAGACAAGCGTAAGTGAATCCGACTCGATAGATCGGTGTCCTCCATTATCTAACCTAAGCACTTAACTCACATTTGGGGTGGCCAAGTAATTTTAATTTGTTGTTACCAAGAATTACGGATATCAAAGGGAGGATGTTTTTTTTGTCGGCTTCTTGCGCTTTGTTGAACGAAATGAAACACACTCTTCATTATTTTTACGATGCGAAATTTGAAAATCAGCTATGGTTTGTAGTAGGGACCAGTCAGCTAATATAGCCTCTGTCTGAAAAATTTAGATTAAAAGCAGGACAAACTTTATAATTCTTTATATGTATCTAAAAAATTAAACAAATTTAAGTCTAAATAAGAAAGAAGTGCTTCCGAAAGTCTTTATATATGTCAAAAATTTATCAATTTTATTGTAAAATACGAAACTTGAGTTGGTTGATTTTCAATACCAATATTTATTGTATATACGTGTAGAATACCAAACGTTATCTTCTTAGATGCTCTTGACCCCAAAATCTCAAATCTGAAAAATCGGTGGTATATATGATGTAGTAGTCCGATCTGGTCAGTTCTAACAAATGATAATTTCAATGTAGTAGTCTAACTGGGTATCTAGTTTGATTCAAATATTTCAAAAACTAAGGGACAAGCTTTAAGATTAAATTTACCGAATTTACAGAAGGAACTATTTGAAAAGATTTACCATCTTTTTGGAAAAAGATAACGAAATAATTTAAATATGCTTAAGAAGTTTTTCATAAAATTAAATGTATTGAATTTGATGCTAAAGTTTATAGAAAAAAATAGTTTTAAGCATAGTTGACAGCTGATTTTTCATTTACATCGTATGTATCAAACAGTTTTATGAAAAATTTCTGTTCAATACATATTTTTTAACAACATTTGCATTTATTTATTGAATCTGCTTTGACATTGGAGGCTTCACAATAAGTATCAAACTTTATATTTTAGGCTTCAACTGCATCTTTTTCGCGGTAATGGGTTGTCTCCAAGTTAATCGGCTATCCAAGTGAACGCCAAGATATGTCACTTCGTTATTTGTTTGCACGTATTTTCATTAACTTTTAATCGTCATCTCGCCAGCCATTCTTCAATTATTTTAAAATGTTGTCTTAACACTTTTGTGGATATAAGGAGGCTTTTGTGCCAGTTTTTCGTGAAAACCAAATTGATGAGTAGGAATTACATCGTTTTCATAAAGAAAAGGAGAAATTTTTGAAAGCAACACTTTGGAAAAGCGAAGCAATTTTTTTTTAAACCGTAATAACGATACTTTTTGTTTCTTTATTTCTTTATACCTTCATTACACTTTATATGTGTATGCGAATATGATTGTCACTTAATTCCTCCTAAAGAACTCGTTTCAGATCAGATTTTGTATGTACACTTCAATGGGTCTCTGGATAGCCGAGAAATTGGACCAGACTTTACTTGAAATTCTTAAATTTTTCAAATATAGGTCATTTACCGATCCGATTAGTAAAAAAAAGGTTTTCATGGTTCGAATATTTGCGCGAAGGTATTTTTTGCCTAATTGCCTTTTGCTGTTTTACCGAAAATTACTCTTGCTTATAGTAAGGGTATTACCATCAGACCAACATCAATAACAACAATGTTTAAAATGGAAAACATTCAGGAAGCCAAAAAAATATTTTATTTTTCAAAAAATTGCCCATAAACCGAAAAATTTCTATAATGAACAACACCTTATATCTATCACGCGTATGTCACAATTTTTTTCCAAAAGCTTGTTTATCTGAGGCAAGCCTTTATTGTGGTTTTGCTGCCCTCTAATAGATTTCGTTCTGAAGACGTCAATGATACGTTTTAAATAGTTTTTACAACATACACGTATATATATATATTTTTTTATTATTTTTATAATATTTGTGTGTGTGCATATCACATGTTCAACAGGAATAAATGCATACGAAATATACTTTTCGCTTATGAGATTTCATTACCGAGTTAAGTTTTTGATAAAAAAGTTCAAATAAAACAATTTTATTCAAATTGCTGCAGCAGTAAAAACATACCTATGTATAAGTATACACCAACAAACATACTCGTATTTATATTGAAAAAATTTTATTCATAAAAGTGCACAAATCATTAAAACAAAAATAAACGCCGGCAAAAGTAACAAAGTTGCTATATATATGTATGTAGGTATGTGTGTATGCATTTGCCTGTGTGTACAAAGTGAGCTTGCTTCTGCCTTCTGGCATGTTCGCGTCAACCAAAGTAGATGGAAAGTGTGCAAACCAACGATAGAGGTAACGGTAACTATGCAGCTAAGAGGCAACTTGGCAGACAAAGTTTTCTCAACGCATTAAGAAACAATAATAATAATAACATCTACTGACGATGATGATGATGCTGGTACTAAAGGTATTGCTAGGTGTGATGGTGTGGTAATCCTTGAGGATATGCGTGTCTGCTCTCTTTTTATAAGCGCACTTATATAAAGACAAGTACATACCATATATAAATGTTAAATGTTAGTTTTTCATTTGGATTTATTTTTTGCGGACACACATCGCACTCACACATACTTGTGTACATGTTTGCAGTAATCAATGTTAAAAAGTACTGTTAAACTGATAATATAATTTACAAACTCAGCCAATCAATAGAAGGAGAAGAAGAAGAAGAAAAAATGTAGAAGTCAAGCAATGACTTTATAGCGACGATTGAGTCGCAGACAAATGTAATTTTTCTTTCTATTTTTCGATTTTTTTTTTTTTTTGTTTTTATCAAGAGAATCCTGCTCAACAGTTTGCTTGGCATCGACAACACTGTGTTTCACCTCGGTTGACGTTGTTTACATCCGCTTGTTGTCTAGCGAGCGACTTAAGCACGTTTGTCAGCCAGTTACACAGGTGTTGCTGTTGTTGCTGCTATTGGTTTTTGCTTTAGTTCATGCTTGTTTAGCTACCTCAAATAATAAAATTGATGGCTTCCGCAATTCCACGCAGTGTTTGAACCACAACTTAGTAGCTTACTCAGATATACATACACGTATTTACATACACACGCGTACATCCGCAAGTAGACGAAAGACATTGGCTACAAGTGTATAGATTTGATGTGTAGGTATATGTATATGTGTGGGTGTTTGTTTTGCAAATACAATAAGGAAGTGTTAATTTAATTCACGTCTGAAACTAACAACAAATTTGAAGTGGAAAATGAAAGCTGCAAAAATTGTAGACAAAAAGAAGAACAGTAGAAACACGTTATAGCTTTAATGAAAGCGGACTAATTTAAACTTACACGTAAAAGTATTATTTATGTAAAAATATTTATTTCACATCTGATCAATAAGTGTTTTGGAGAAGGAATTATAACTCAAAAATGCTTATCTGGAAAGTCGGTTAAATAGTGGTCTTACAACGATAACTTTCGATAGCAAACGAGGTTTCAGACAGGGTGATTCCCTATCGTGTGACTTTTTTAACTTATTACTGGAGAAAATAATACTATATAAATAATAATAAATAATGGCAGAGCTGAACAGAGAAGGTAAAATCTTCTATAAGAGTGCACAGCTGCTGATATCGACATTATTGGCTTCAACAACCGCGCCGAGAGTTCTGCTTTCTCCAGACTTGATAAAGAAGCGAAGCAAATGGGTCTGGTAGTGAACGAGGACAAGACGAAATAACTTCTGTAATCAAACAAACAATCATCGCATTCGCGACTTGGCTTCCACGTCACTGTTGACAGTCATAACTTCGAGATTGTAGATTACCAACACTAACACCAATAATAATGTCGGCCTTGAAATCCAACGCAGAATTACTCTTGACAAGAGGTGCTACTTTGGACTAAGTAAGCAATTGAAAAGCAAAGTCCTCTCTCAGCGAACGAAAACCAAACTCTACAAGTCACTCATCATCCTCATTCTGCTATATGACGCAGAAGCGTGGACGATGTCAACATCTGATGAGTCGCCCTGGGAGTCTTCGAGAGAAAAGTTTTGCGAACGATTTATGGTGCGAGTTATTTGATGATATTGACATATGTAGTTCAGTGAATGAAAAGACAGCGGCTACGCTGGCTAGATCATGTCCGAATGGATGAAATCACTTCAGCTATGAAAGTATTCGATGCAGTACCGCTGGCGGAAGCAGAGAAAGAGGAAGACCTGCACTCCGTTGGAAGGACCGAGCAGAGAGGGACCTGTCTTAACTTGGCATCTCCAATTTACGCCAAACAGTGAGAAAAAGGAATGAATGGCGCGATGTTATAAATTCGGCTAAAATCGAGTAAGCGGTGTAAGTAATTAAGTCTTACAAGGTCATACTTTCGGGAATAGATCTTGGTGTTTGTTGCTGTATAACTATATACATATAAGGTTGGCTGCCGTTCGGATTTTATGACATCATACATTTGTTGACTCAAAGTCGATTTAGAGCACTTTTTGGATATTTTCACACGGCTACAGGTTAACCGTCAGAAATATTGTTTTGATGTATTCAGCAAAATTTTACATATTGAATAAGAGAAAAAATATGCAAACAGAACTTATCCGACAAAAGTTCTTCTTCCTCTTCATTGGCTTAGACACCGCTTTTATAGCCGATTGCGATCTTCTCTTCGCTGTGTGGCGCCTGTTGGAAAACCAAAGTAAAACCACAGGTGAATACTGCATCAAGCACTTTCAAAGCTGGAACGCTCTCATGCATTCGGACGACATGACCTGCCAGCATAGCCACTGTCTCTTCATTCGCTGATCTATATCAATGTCACCATATAACTCATCGTACAACTTTTCTCTTGAAACCCACAGGGCGGTCTAATCAGATTTCGACATCGTCCACGCTTCTGTGCCGTATAGTTGAACGAGAATGATGAGTGACTTGTTGAGTTCGTCGAGAGAGAACTTTACTTATCAATTGACTTCTCAGTACAAAGTAGCACCTGTTGAGAAGGGTTATTCTGCGTTGGATTTCTGGGCTGACATTCTGAAACTTCGCTTGGAACCGAACGACTCGGGGAGGTCTTTCCCAATTTTGACTGCGTTTCTGGTGTTGTCCAACGTCAGCTTACATAGCCGTACAAGTTTTGCGGGAATACCATATTCAGACATAGCGGCGTTGAGGCAGCTCCGTACTGTGCTGTTGAAGGCAAATTTAAAACCGATGAAAAGGTAACGAATACCGATTCTATTCTCACTTTTCTCTAAAATGACAAAAATGTTTTTTTTTGTCACATATAATTGGCGCTTTGTAACTGCTGAAGCGATTTTCGTCCAAGTTTTGTGGTTTTGCGTCTTGATGTTTTTCCAACTAATAAAGGGACATGAGGTTATACCAAGCCGCCTCCGAACGGCTAATGTTTTTTTATGAGGAGCTTTATTTCATGTCAGAAATACACTTGGAGGGGTTGACATTTCCGGCCGAGGGGTGACCGCAATTAGAAAATTTAGCTTAATTTTTTATTGAAATTAATTTTCTATAACTTTTTGGATATTAGTACGACACCAAGACACTATGTCTGTTTATTCGTTCTTGTTTGTCTTTTTTTTTTGGTACTATATTCGCTGTTGCCAACTCGTATAAGACCATAAATCTTACGCAAAACCTTTCTCTCGTAAACTTCTAACGTCGACTCATCAGATATCATCGCCCATGCTTCTGCACTTTGTTCATCGAGAGACTTAACTATGCAATTGGCTATTCTGTCCAAAGTATAACCTATTGGCAAGAATGATTCTGCATGGATTTCTAAAATCAGTCGCAATAAATAATATCGTTAAAATCGAACATTTTACTTCGAAATTGCGTTCCACTGTTTTTTTCGTGCGAATTTTAAAGTTTTGTAGTACTCAAAAAAACGAAAAATTACGCAAAATCAATTTATAATCATAAATAAGCCATGCTATTTCAGCTATAAACTAGACTCATAACTGGAATAGAAAGAGAAACGTTTTGGTATTTTTCTAAGTTCGAATAATATCATATTAAAGATTATAAACAGAAATACACGTACACACATTCCCCGTGCATAACACACACATAGTACCACCACCATCACCACACAAACTCATAACAGACGCAAAAGTCGGTTTGAATGTAAAATATTTCATAAAGCAACTGTTGCCAGCTGTAGAACAAGCAATCCGACAAAATTTACCGTAAACAGTATGTGACTTTCTATGAAACAAAAAACACAACGCACCCTCACACACATGCAAAAGTAAAACTACCGTTATCAAAAACAATGGGAATGTGCTAGAGAAACTTTCCGACAACTAAAAGATGAAACAAAAAGGAAGAAAGAAACAACGGTAGTTACACCATAACTAACTAAAAAGCTTTGCATATTCATACGGCACAACGCTAATGGCGAGGAAGGACAACAGCAGCAGCAACAACAACAAAAACAAGATAGGAATTTTTTCGTTTGCATACCACCAGCTAACACAGCGACAGACAGATTTGCTACGTGGCTTCAGCAGCCACCAGATGTTTGCCAACACAACACAACACAACACTGGCAACTCACAGTGGAAGTCACAGTCACATTTGAGTGGCAAAAACAAGCAAAATAAAAAAGGAGACGGCAAAAAACATTATGAGATATGCAAAGGAAAAACACAAAAGTTATAAAGGTGCTGCGTACGACGACGATGAATGCGAAAATACGAACAAAGACAATAATTTTTACTACAAAAAGAAGGGAGGAATGTTAAGAAAGGAATGAGATGCTGGTAGTTGTTAGTGTGTGGCGTGCCTAAAAACAACTACAATATTTGTTAACAATAATGTAAGTGTTGTAAGGAAAAATTATTCAAAAATTTGTGTGAAAGCAGCAATTAGAGTTGCCACCTTGGCTTGTGAGTTGGGCATGTGGAGTTAAGTAATTAAAAAGTGAGCGCAATATTCATATCATATATATGTACATATGTTGAATGGTAAAAGTGTCTGAAATTTACGTTTTCCTACTCCTTGAAAAGCTACAAAATAAGCGCCAAATTTTAGAATTTCTTATGCTTGTGTGTAGACAGTGAAATTGACGAATCTTATGTTTAAGATAGGGAGAGATTTTAAAAAATTAAGATTACATAAATGCATGTATATATTTCGCGTTTTATAACCGCTGAGCTATTATCCGCCGAGCTCCACACCTTCGATTTTAGGTGTACATCTTGGTGTTTTACCAAAAAATGCTATCCACCCGGCTACTGCTGTCATCCCTAGCTGAGTAACTGAATATTGAAATGTCTGAAGATGTTTGCTGTTTTCATTGAAAATTTTAGTTGTTACAATTATTATTCGACAGTCTCCAATTCTTTCAATTAATTTTTGGTGAATTTATTTTAATGAATTTTTATTTAATAACAGTTTTCTTTAGGAAACACCTTCATTGTTTGAAAATTTTAAATCCAAAATATTAAATCTAATTATCACAATATATATTATATATTTATATTAACATTACATAAAAACTTTGGTGGTTCTATATATAAAAATACACTGTAAAAATTTTAGAACGTATTTCGAAATACTGAGGAACCTGTAGCACCTATACGTGAGCGTCTCCTAGTGGTACAGACATTTTCTCGAAACAACTTTCTGATACAGAAACCTATATCCAACCGATTGGGCTGACATTTGAATATTATTCTACTCAACAATAGCTCAGGAATTAGGTTTTTTTATCGCTAACTTTCCATTTTACAGCCTAATTTCTACTTTAAATATATCACTTATTCGACAACCAGTTTTTATTTTTAAACGAAATTATTTAATACTAACTCTAACGAGAATAAAAATCTCACAGAATAATAATATATTTGAT
Source organism: Ceratitis rosa (assembly GCA_037013455.1). Taxonomy (NCBI): domain Eukaryota; kingdom Metazoa; phylum Arthropoda; class Insecta; order Diptera; family Tephritidae; genus Ceratitis; species Ceratitis rosa. The sequence continues at coordinate 3,513,940 of JAWMAG010000025.1, read as the reverse complement.
TTTTCTATTTTAGCTGTCCTCAAGCTACCAAACCACCGGAGCCAACCAGCTCTTTTTCTGAGGTTCTCACTTCAGTGTTACGAAGCAACAAATATATATAAAAGACAAAAATAATTTTTTGCACACTTTGAGATACTATTAATAAATTAATATTGTATTTCAATACAAAATGAAACTGATTGAATGTAGGTTACCAGACCTTAAATGCGCTTTGACAATTCATAAAACGATAAAAAAGTGGAAATTTTAGTAAATCAATAAGCTATTACTTTTAGTATAAACTGTAGGTCCCTCCATTTATTGGTAAAACATCAAGACGCAAAACCTCATTATCCGTTATAATCCTAAAAATTAAAATAATTAATCCCCAATTGACGCTCGAAAAAAATAAATAATGTGAATAACACAGCCATGGCTATAATTCACTGAATATTTCGACTTAAAAAATTGAGAAATTTTATTATTAAATCATTTAAATACAAAGAATTACTTTTGAATCGAGGTTTTTTTCAAAAGTGGTTTTTATATAATCTTTCAATTTCTAATATTAGATAGATAATTGATTTATTTTAGATCTGACTGTTCTGGTCAATCTAATATATCAATATTGTTGCTTTTTAACCAACTAATCGTAGTAGTTGATTTATGACAAGGCGCATTGTGTTGTTAGGAGGAGGTCCAATCTAAATTAGTCACGAGTACATTTTCAGTATTTTTATGTACTTTTGACTTTCTAGACGACAAATAAATAATCCTAGATCATAATGCTGCCTCTGCATGTTTGCCAGTGGGTGGTATTCCTCTCCACCCCAAAGTCTTACAAGTGTTGTAACATATATCTGATGGGAGGATGAAAATTGCATTTTGTAAGATTAGTTATAATTTTTTTAAATAAATTCGCCTTAAAAATTCTTTAATATATTATTTTCTAAAGAGCTAAATATTGGTACTGAAGTGCCCATTCCAAACGTTAACAACCTTCTAAGTTAAGTTCTAACCAAGCAAAGAACAATTTAAAATCACCCACTTTCTTCGAATGGGTCAGAAGCTACAGGAAAATTTTCTTGCGATCTTTAATTGACACACAAATAATAATTTCCTTTAATTTGCTGGGCATTTTCTTCCCATTTTTGACCAATTAGATATTTACAGAGCCGTAAGCCCTGGCAGCTAGTGCTTCTTTCTCTGTAAAATGAGAATTGTATTATTATTTTTCATTTATAATAAATAAATAAATAGACATTTACAACGCGGAATTTTCGTTCTCCTATTAGGATTTGGGTTTTCGCACATTTTTTCAACATTTTGAACTAATTGCGTTTGATTTTTTCGGAATGCAATTTTGTGTTGCGTATTAAAATTTTGTGTGTCTATCTTCTTCTTCTTTCTTTATTGGCGTTGGCACCGCTTACGCGATTATAGCCGAAGCAATTACAGCGCGCCATTCATCTTTTCTTTTCGCTGTTTGGCGCCAGTTGGAAATGCCAAGTGCACCCAGGTCACTCTCTACTTGATCTTTCCAACGGAGTGGAGGTCTTCCTCTTCCTCTGCTTCCACCAGCCGGTACTGCATCAAATATTTTCAAAGCTGGAGTGTTTTCATCCATTCGGACGACATGGCCTAGCCAGCGTAGCCGCTGTCTCTTCATTCGCTGAACTATGTCAATATCGTCGTATAGCTCGTACAGCTCATCGTTCCATCGTCTGCGGTATTCGCCGTTGCTAATGCGCAAAGGACCATAAATCGTTCGCAGAACTTTCCTCTCGAAGACTCCTAGAGCCGACTCATCAGATGTTGACATCGTCCACGCTTCTGCGCCATATATTAGGACCGGTATAATGAGCGACTTGTAGAGCTTGATTTTCGTTCGTCGAGAGAGGGCTTTACTTTTCAATTGCCTACTCAGCCCAAAGTAGCACCTGTTGGCAAGAGTGATTCTGCGTTGGATTTCAAGGCTGACATTGTTGTTGGTATTAATGCTGGTTCCTAGATAGACGAAATTATCTACGACCTCGAAGTTATGACTGTCAACAGTGACGTGGGAGCCTAGTCGCGAATGCGATGACTGTTTGTTTGATGACAGGAGATATTTCGTCTTGCCCTCATTCACTACCAGACCCATTCGTTTCGCTTCTTTATCAAGTCTGGAGAAAGCAGAACTCACGGCGCGGTTGTTGAGGCCAATAATGTCGATATCATCGGCGTACGCCAGCAGCTGTACACTCTTATAGAAGATTGTACCTTCTCTATTTAGTTCTGCAGCTCGTATTATTTTCTCCAGCATTAAATTAAAAAAGTCACACGATAAGGAATCACCCTGTCTGAAACCTCGTTTGGTATCGAACGGCTCGGAGAGGTCCTTCCCGATCCTGACGGAGCTTTTAGTGTTGCTTAACGTCAGTTTACTTAGCCGTATAAGTTTTGCGGGGATTCCAAATTCAGACATAGCGGCATAAAGGCAGCTCCTATTCGTGCTGTCGAAGGCGGCTTTAAAATCGACGAAAAGGTGGTGGGTGTCGATTCTCTTTTCACGGGTCTTTTCCAAGATTTGGCGTATGGTGAATATCTGGTCAATGGTTGACTTACCAGGCCTAAAGCCACACTGATAAGGTCCAATCAGTTTGTTGACGGTGGGCTTTAGTCTTTCACACAATACGCTTGATAAGACCTTATATGCGATATTAAGAAGGCTTATTCCACGATAATTGGCGCAGACTATGGGATCGCCTTTCTTGTGGATCGGGCAGAGCACACTTAAATTCCAATCGTCGGGCATGCTTTCATCCGACCATATTTTACAAAGGAGCTGATGCATGCACCTGATCAGCTCTTCGCCGCCGTGTTTGAATAGCTCGGCCGGTAATCCATCGGCCCCTGCCGCTTTGTTGTTTTTTAAGCGGACGATTGCTATTCGCACTTCTTCATAGTCGGGTAACGGAACAACTTTCCCATCGTCATCAATTGGAGTTTCGGGTTCACCATCTCCGCGTGTTTCCTGTTCACTGCCATTCAGCAGGCTGGAGAAGTGCTCCCTCCATAAATCGAGTATACTCTGGGCATCTGTCACTAGCTCACCTCCCTGGGTCCTACAAGAGTTCGCTCCGGTCTTGAAACCTTCTGTAAGTCGCCGTATCTTTTCATAGAATTTTCGAGCGTTACCCTTGTCGGCCAGCTTCTCAAGCTCCTCGTACTCGCGCATCTCGGCCTCTTTCTTTTTTTCTCTGCAGACGCGCCTTGCTTCCCTCTTCAGTTCTCGGTATCTATCCCACCCCGCACGTGTTGTGGTTGATCGCAAGGTTGCGAGGTAGGCAGTCTGTTTTCTCTCCACTGCGGCACGGCAATCCTCATCGTACCAGCTGTTTTTGCGACCTTTCCGAAATCCGATGGTTTCGTTTGCAGCTGTACGCAGGGAGTTTGCAATGCCGTCCCACAGTTCCCTTATACCGGGTTGCTGATGAGTGCTCTCAGAGAGCAGGTGTGCAAGTCGAGTAGAAAATCGCTCGGCAGTCTGTTGTGATTGCAGCTTTTCAACGTCGAACCTTCCTTGTGTTTGTTGATGGACGTTCTTCGATACACAGAGGCGCGTGCGTATCTTCGCTGCGACAAGATAGTGATCCGAGTCAATGTTGGGACCTCGGAACGTACGCACATCTAAAACACTGGATACATGTCTTCCGTCTATCACAACATGATCGATCTGGTTGGAAGTTTTCCGATCTGGAGACAGCCAAGTAGCTTGGTGAATTTTTTTGTGCTGGAATCTAGTGCTACAGACAACCATATTTCGGGCCCCGGCGAAGTCGATCAGCCTCAGACCATTTGGAGATGTTTCGTCGTGGAGACTGAATTTTCCGACAGTCGTACCAAAGATACCTTCTTTGCCCACCCTAGCGTTGAAGTCGCCAAGCACAATTTTGACGTCGTGTCGGGGGCAGCGCTCATAAGTGTGTTCGAGGCGCTCGTAAAAGGCATCTTTGGTCAAGTCATCCTTCTCTTCCGTCGGGGCGTGGGCACAAATTAGGGTGGTGTTGAAAAATTTTGGCTTGATGCGAATTGTGGCTAGACGTTCATCCACCGGAGTGAATGCCAGTACTCTGCGACGGAGTCTCTCTCCCACCACGAATCCGACACCAAATTTGCGCTCCTTTATATGGCCGCTGTAGTAAATCTCACAAGGACCCACCTTCTTCCGTCCTTGTCCCGTCCATCGCAATTCTTGGACGGCAGTGATGTCAGCCTTTAACTTTATGAGGACATCAACCAGCTGGGCAGCGGCACCTTCCCAATTAAGGGACCAGACATTCCAGGTGCATGCCCTAAAATCGTAATCCTTAAAACATTTGCGGGGGTCGTCATCAAAAGGGGGGTCTCTCATCCGAGGCTTATGTTGCTTTTTCATTGGGTTGTTTTTTCATGTGGTGGGTTCCAAACCCTACGCACAACCGCATGGGATTCGCCTTCTCACTTTAGCTCGCCTCCAAACGGATGTTCGTTGGCTACCCAGGGGATACGTGGTCTAAGACCGGACGTCGTGAGCTGCTTGAACCATATGCACAAGAATCGTTTCTGGCCACTCCCAGGTGAATGGCAGTCAAAAACTTTCCTCACTTGCGTGAACTTCTACACATGGCCCCATCCCATTTGTGTGTCTATTACAAAACAAAATAAACATAAACTCCAAATTAACAACAGTTATATGCGATCATATTAATTTAAATTATCTGTCATTATCATCAAATTGTAAATTTGTATGCCAAATAATATAGCAACATAAGTTAATTGTAATTAACAAAGTTTCCCAAATTTTAATCATAATTTGCATAGAATATTTTAGTGCCTAAAAATTGTTTTATTGATTTTAGTCATGGACTTAAAATAGTTGTTAACCATTATTATTTTTGATTTAGTTCGCCACAGAACGAAAATTAGAAAATGTTCGAAACCATGTAACCAAAAAGCATGTGACTGAAATTATTTCAATATATTATATAATTTTATTTTTCAATATAGTACATACAATAAATCGCAAATGTTACGCTGCACTCATACATATAAAAAACCAATTATTTCAAAATGTCCACATAACTACATAAATATATTTTAGGCTTCAATTTAGGCTTTTTTATTGACCAGTGTAATAATTTGCTTTGAAATATCAGCATTTCAACGAGAATTTGAACTTTTGTTTTGAAGGGTACTCGTATTTTAGAAGCCGAAAAGGAACCAACAGATAATTAAATTCTTGGGTTTAAATGTTTTTCTAAAAAAAAATATTTTGAGAAAAAGTCTTAAATTTTATTTTATTACTAAAAAATTATTATTCAATAAACGAAATGCTAAGATTTATATATTCATAGCTTAATTTGCTCCTTTTTCATTGCACATTATTACATGCATATAAAACCCTTTATCATGCTCATATGCAACCATTTTTTATAAAAAAAAAAATAGTAATATTTTTATCATAACATTTTTTCTGCAAACATTTATGATATAGAGTAAGGGTAAAAGCAAAAATTCTGACTTTCATGCTGGCCAAGAATGCTACAGCTTCATACAAGTACATACATACACACACGCTCACACACCATACATCGCTGTCATAGCACCAACCAATGCCAGTTGGCCGGCTAGTAAGACCACTTCTTTTTGGCTGACATTCATGACTTTGCATATTTTATATGCGTTTCTTCTTTCTACTGATTTTTTGTTGCTTTTTTTTTTGCTTTTCTGAGGAGCCACTGAATAATGCAACAGAGTTTTTGCTTGAGTTCATCTCTATTTTCTTGTCTTTCGCTGTTTGTGTTGTATTTGCTAGAGAGTACATGTACACGTATGTACATCCACACGCATGTAGATATCTAACACGTATAATATCCTGTTGAATTTGGTTGGATGTTTTTAGTAATTTTTCTTCTTGGCTGTTTGGCCTCAGTTTGTTTTGAATTTAAAGTTTATACAGATTAAGTTTACAGTTAGAAAATCCACTAAACTAACTTTGACCATTAGAGCTTTTATTAAGCTATGGTGATTTTGATTTTTTATAAATAAATATTTTGATGGCTCAGCATTCATAAAAAATTTGTGTATACATATTTATTTATATTTATTTTTTTTTTAACCTTAGTCAAGATTATTTTTATTATTTTCTAGTTTGGGATTTTGTTTGTATTTCTTAAATAAATTTAATCATTTCATAAATCAAATCCTCGGTTTATATAAGCACGTTTTCATGTAAACAATTACAACAAACATTCATAAATTTCAACTTTTGGGAAATAAATTAGATAATATGTTATATGTGCAGAGAAAAAAATCCAAAAATTATTTGAATGCTATTATTTCTCTTTTATTTATTTCCAACCAGCATTTAATGTGCATGATTCCTCTCTATTAGCCTTTTATGCCGGACATTTTGTTAATTTAAATATCGATAAACCGTTATGTAGGCTACCTTTGGGTATACACAATAAATGTGTAAATAAATTTAAAATTACAATGGCGGAAATGTACATAAGTGTAAATACATATGAGCTTGTGTACATACATATGTACATACATATATGCATGCTGATTTAAATTTTTTTTTACATAATACAAAATAAATATTAATGAGAACGAATGCAGCATTACATCCGGGCTGACAGTTATCGCTGACTGTTGTTGTGTTGTGTTGTGTTGCTCCCAGTGCATTTGACACACTTATCCACTGAGACGTACATATGTACACACTATGTATGCACTACATTATGATTTATACATAATTAATTTACGTAAAACGAATTACGTTGAAACCATAATGTAGGTACTCCATTTTGGTAGGCTACCAGGCTACCGCTCTTTGTAAAAATTCAATTCGAAATTGAATTTGTTTACTCCAAATGTGTCAATAAGATGATTTAATATTTATATAGCTATTTAAACTTCTTATCTCTAAATATCTATACATCTTGTTTTCAGCTATTTCTCTCCTTGACCTTTAGCCGGCATGTTGACTAGTTTAAAACCAGTTGTTTTGCGGGTATACAATAGCATTTATCACGTTAATAGTTGTTTGCGCTTTGATGATAACTTATTTATGAGCGAAATTGTTTGGTTTAATTATAATATATTATATAATTATGTAAGCTTATATGCATGTATGAGCATATGCACATCCTTTGGGTGCATGCATGGATGTTTTTGAATTTCCGTTGTACTTGAATTTTAATATGTTACATGTATATATGTGCAGTTACTTTAATGACGGTATAAGTTTTGTTGTATAAATTTTTAGATTAAATTAAGAACTAAAAACATTAAAAAAACAACATTTTTTTATATATACACGTATGAAAATTAAGTATTTTTCCCACAATTTCATAGAATAATAGTAATTTTATCGAAATAAATCATTTGTCTTTTTCAATATTGTGTATATTTTAGTATGTTATAACATACGAGTATATGTAAGTAAGCAAGGAGTCAAGTTTTCCTATGTTATTTTTATTTAATTTCACTTCATATATAAAGTATTTTTATTCTTCACCTTCATTCCTTTGCTTTTGTAAGTTCTTAGTGAGCTGAAGACCTATTTGCTTGTATGAATTGAATATTTTAGTTATGCAACAAAGCAAAATGTTAAAAGTCACAGTTGTTTCGGAGATCACTACATCTCCTTATCAGATTCTTGCTTACGCAAGTAAATTTAGTCTTTCAATACTTTAGAATCGCGTTATTTCAAACAGGTGGCAACTCTTATTCATTCCTGATGAAAAAGTAATCGTTTCGAATTGCAACACGAATAGATCGTAATAAATAATGCAACTCTGTATTGAATTTAAATTTACTTTTATATACTTTGAGTTAAATGAACACTGAATATGCTTTTAGTCTTTGAATAAACTTCTCTAGATCAAGACGTGTTTTCCTTATTTTTACGGTTCTCAGTTCTGCCCCCAACATAGGTTATGGGCCCAGAGCACTGCTCTGATGAAATAACGGAAATTTTATGTTAGTTGCGTGTGTCGCATTAAAAAGAACTTTTCAAGATAAATTTAAAACGTGTGTGTCGCGTTGAAAAGACTCAAAATTAAGTTGTTAAAATGAATTCGTTATATCAAATAGATAAATTAGATGAAAAGAACTTTGACGCGTAGCGCGTTCAAATGAAAAGTGTGCTGATACACGGTGGTCTGTGGCACATAGTTAGTGAAAAACTTTAAAAAACTGAAGACAATGCAAATGAGTGGGAAGTACTTGACGAAAAAGCATTGGCTATAATAATTTTAAGTGTGAAGGCGTCGCAGCTCTGCCACATAAAGCAATGCAAATCGTCTACAGAAGCGTGGAAAACTTTAGAAGATTTACATCAGCCAAGTGGGCCTGTACACAAAGTTTCTTTGTATAAGAAATTTCTTAATATGAAGCTGATTGAAAGTGAAAATATGTCGAAATACTTAAATGATTTCACATCAATTGTGGAGAAGTTATCTGAAGTCGGCATTGATATACAAGACGAATTAGTCGCAATTATCTTACTGTCAAGTCTGCCGAAGCAGTATGAACATTTCGTAGTTGCGATGGAGACAAGAGACTCATTACCGACGTTGACTATTTTGAAAGTGAAACTTCTGGAAGAATCAGAAAGAAAACGGCAAACAAAAAACGGTTCTGCTGAATATAAAGGGGAATCGCAGACTGTTGCAGTATGGGCAAAGAACGCCGATAAAGGAGAGAATTCAGCGAATAGGCGAAATAAGAACATGCAGAGCATAAAGTGCTTTAAATGCGGGCAGCGCAGTCATATTGCTGCGAATTGCAACGTAAAGAGCGATAAGAGCGATCATAGGTCATCAAAGAGAAACGAGCTTTCGTTTACAATGTTAGCAGCAGCGGATGCAGAGGTGTTCGACAGTTCTGACTGGCTTATTGACAGCGGAGCGACAGCTCATGTGTGTAGCAATAAAAGTTTGTTCGTTATGTTGAAACAGCATAAAGAAAAAATCTGTTTGGCTGGAGATAATTACATTACCGCTGAAAGTGTAGGAGATGTGCGAATAAGATCTCAAGATCAAGATCATCTCCATAATATTTTGTTTGTGCCAAATATGTGCAGTAATTTTATGTCAGTTGCGAGAGCTGTGGAAAATGGACTGAAAGTAACTTTTGATGAAGACAGTGCAAAAATAATGTGCAAGAATGAAATAGTTCTAAAAGCTAGGAAAGTAAACAAACTTTTTATATTTCGGTGTGAAAATAATAAATGTTTTTATTATTCTAATGAAAAAGCGATTTCATGGCATGAACGATACGGACATTTAAATTATAGTAGTCTACAGGAATTAGTTAATAAAGACATGGTTCGCGGAATGGACAAAGTAACATTCGCTAAAGATATTGCGTGTGAAGTTTGTGCAAAGTGCAAAATAAATGTAAAGCCATTTCCAAAGAACTCAGAAAATCGCGCAAAAGACATTTTGGGATTAGTGTATACGGATGTGTGTGGTCCGTTTCGAACAAAATCACTGGGAGGTGCGCGCTATTTCTTAAATTTTATTGATGATAAGTCGAGGAGAATATTTGTGTATTTTCTTAAGTCCAAAGAAGAAGTTTTAGATAAATTTAAAATGTTCAAAACATTAGTAGAAAGACAAACTGAAAAGAAAATCAAAATAATTCGTAGTGACCATGGTCGTGAATTTGTCAATAAAGACTTTGATAATTATTTGAGTGAGTGTGGCATAAAGAGACAGTTGACAGTACCGTATACTCCACACCAAAACGGAGTTGCCGAAAGGGCAAATCGTACAATCGTCGAAATGGCACGCAGCATGTTGCTGCAAAGTGGACTTGGTGAATTTTTATGGGCAGAGGCAATTGCTACTGCAGTGTTTTTACGAAATAGATCGCCCACAAAAGCTTTAGACAATATGACGCCTTACGAGGCATGGACTGGGCGAAAACCAGTAGTGAATTTTTTTAGAATTTTTGGATCAGAAGCTATTGCACTAAATAAAGTAAATAAAAATAAATTGCAGCCATCGCTTCGGGAAAAAACAATAACTACATTGTGTTTTGCCGGCAAACTTTTTCAAATTATGTTACAAAATGTTTGTGAAACTAAAATCCCTCAAAGTGTAGCCGAAGCTAAAAGCAGCAAATATTCAAGCGAGTGGACGAAGGCGATGAATGTTGAATACGATGCACTTGTTCGAAATAAAACGTGGCAATTGGTTGACTTACCAAATAAAGAGAAGGCAATTGGTTGTAAATGGGTGTTTACAATTAAACAAGACAAAAATGGGGTGTAGTCAAAAATTCGGTGTGAATTATACAGAGACATTTTCTCCAGTGGTGCGTTACGCTACTATTCGTATGGTCTTGGCGTTAGCGGCAGAGCTCAAAATGTATACACATCAGATGGATGTACCTATGTAGCGCGTATCTTAACAGTGAGCTAACCGATGTGGTCCATATGCAACAATCTGAACATTTTATTGACAAAATGTTCCCTGATCGAGTGTTGAAACTTAAAAAAGCGATATATGGGCTGAAACAATCTGGAAGAGCGTGGAACGATAAGTTGGACAAAGTCTTGAAGAGAATAGGTTTCGAGACGTGCAATAATGAACAGTGTTTATACAGAATGAGTAACGAAGGTAATTTAGGCCTCATTGCGGTATATGTAGATGACTTGATCGTAAGTTGTCAAGCGAAGGAAGATCTTCTTGTAATCAAAGCACAAACTTCAATTAGCTTCGAGTGTGTTGATAAAGGTCCAATCTCATATTTATTGGGAATGGAAATTACCAGAGATGGCGAAAGAGGCAGCTTTGATGTTGGACAACCATTGTACATTAGAGGAATTTTAGAAAAATATAAGATGACCAGCTGTCGACCGGCGAAAACTTCATTATATGTAGGATTTCAAATTGGATGTACAAGCGACTCGTGTGTAAAAGTTGATGTCAAAATGTACCAGTCTGTTATCGGTGCGAGACCAAGGCGAGACATATTACACTCAGTGGCGAAACTGGCTCAAAGAAATTTAAGTCCGCATAAAGAACATGCATCAGGTATCAAGCATATTTTAAGATACCTATCTATTACCGAAAATTATAAATTGGTATATCGTCATACGGGCAAACCAGTAGAAGGGTTCGTGGATGCCGATTGGGGCAGTAATACTCTTGACCGAAAATCATACACTGGGTATGTATTCTTCTTAGGTTGTAGCGCGATTTCGTGGGAAAGTAAGCGTCAAAACAACGTAGCCCTCAGTAGTACGGAAACTGAGTATATCGCATTAGCATCAGCTGCTAAAGAAGCAGTGTGCTTATTGGCAGATATTTGTGTAAAAGACTCAAAAGATCCAATAAGAATTAACGGTGACAACTTAAGCTCACAGCAACTGGCGAAGAATCCAATATATCACTCCAGGAGCAAGCACATAGATATT
>JAWMAG010000025.1:3355000-3497500 GCA_037013455.1 Ceratitis rosa | reverse complement strand
GGCCAGGTGTTTATTCAATATCGAATGTATGCTGTTGGAAGAAATGCATAGGCATGCCTTTATCTGAAAGTATGTTACATGACGGTCTTGCATTATCAGTTCACGTACGGCATCGATGTTTTCTGGCACAACGGCTGTTTTTGGACAACCTTCACGGAATTCGTCTTTGAGCGAGCGTCGGCCACGATTGAATTCGTTGTACCAGTTTTTCACTGTGCTATAGGATCGTGCTTCATAGCCATACAAAGATTTGAGTGCATCGATGCACTCTTGTCGTGATAATCCACGTCGAAAGTTGTGAAAAATGATCGCACGAAAATGTTCACGAGTTAATTCCATTTTGTGGCCGAGATGAATTTTTTAATTCCCTGTAAATAAAACAATTCACGATTAAATGACAAAACGTTCTGAGTGATGTTATGCTGTCAAATGTCAAACTTTCTAATGGAAATGTCAGATTGCACCTGGCAACACTTAGTGTTGCCTAGGCCAGACCTATATATAGCAGCCTACGTATAAATGCATGTTCCTGTATATATGTTGGTATATGCATGCAGAGAAATATGCGTAGGTTTATTTTCATTTATTATTATTATATGTAAATATTTATTTATTTTGCTTATATGAAATTTCTGAGCCTCTTACATAGTTTCATAAATATGGAGGTATATATACGTACGAGTATGTACAGATGAATATAATTTATTGTATACTCGCATGCATGCAATTTATAGTTATGTATGTTGGTGTAATATTGTATTTATGTTTGTCTGAGAACTTTGCAGGATTATGTCTTTGGGAAATTAGGTCAACATTTGAGTCTCTTTTCATAAATATATTATATATATATTAACCACATGATCATTCATTTGCTATGCAAAGCATGTTATACAAGCTTAAATGTTTACTTACCTGCATATGTTTTTGCACAAATTCGCTCCATTAAATTTTTTAAAATTTGCTTTGCATTAGAACACAATTTTGAATTTTATTTACAGATTTTCCATTAAAAGCAGTATGGAAATTTTGACAAATTTTGGAATACCGTTTATATTTCCCTATTAAGATATGCAGCAATGTACTTTAATTAAAATTAAAAAGTTATTGTGTTTTCTCTTTTTTATTAATAATAAAATAATGCTTTATCGTTAAAATTTTTAAACTACAAATATATTTAAATTTTTTATAAAAACCTAAATTATTTCAAAATTTTTTTTTCCGTAAATGGATAAAATTTAATAATTTTTAAATAATTCATTTTTTTGCATTAATGATTCCACACAGGAGAAACAAAATTTAATGCATTAAATTTATATTTCTTTTAACTCAGATTTTGATTAAAAATTTAATTTTAATTTAAAAAAATGTTTTTGGTAATATTTTTTTGATCTTTCTTTTTTTTATTTTTTGTTAAAAACAAAATTTAATAAGGTATACATTTTCAAGGTTAATGCATAAATATTATTTCAGTTACAAACTTCGATATTTTCTCTTTTTTTCTATTAAACCACTCAATCAATATGCCAAGTACCGAAAAAGGGAAATCCAAACCAGTTCACTTGTCTTTTCTTATATTCATATTAATAATTATTTGTGATAAACAAAGTTATGCTTAAACGATTTTGCTTGAATTTCTATGAAAATCTACATTTATTCGTACGTTTACGTATGAATGGGATTTACATCATACATGCACCTCTGTTATGCCATTAAATACGATTAAAATGCTTCAACAATAAAAAACTAACGAGCAACATTTCAGCACAATCATTCCATTTAAGTAAAGTTTTGTCTAACAACAAAAATTTGCATAAACATTATGCATACTTATCTAAAAACGACTGCAGTTTTCAATTGTTAAGCCAGCAGTGAAATCAACTATTTTTGGATCTAAGTATAAACTAGTTAGTTTTAGGGCGCAAATGGTTTACTTTTTCTTTTATTACTGTAGGAATATTCTTTATTCAAAATATAATTAATCTTGTGGGAAAGAAAGGTTTTCCAAAAATTACTTGCAAAATTAGTTACTAAATCTCTTATTACAAATAGTAGATAATTTGGTATTTTTGTTTACAAATTGTTCTAAGCCTTTTTGAATATTGGGCTGCCCCAAAAGAAACTGACGATTTTTCATACAGATGGCGTTGACAATTTCTGGAGCTGCATGTGACTATTTAATTTTATTCTTTCTTTTGACAGTAATAAACTCTCACTTTTAGCTTGCTTTAGAAAAAAAGTACGCGTAATTTTGTTTATATTTGTTTGTTTGGCGTCAATTTTGATATGGTGCCCACAAAAAACAGCTCCATGGTGATAAGACAGTGAAAAACAGTGTCGAAGTTGGTTTATCAAATTCCGAGTGAGAAGCGGCCAGAATTGGTCAATCGTAAAGGTGTCATATTCCACCAGGACAATGCCAGACCGCACACATCGTTGGTCACTCGCCAAAAACTGAGAGAGCTTAGCTGGGGACCGTTAAAGCATCCACCATATAGCCCTGACCTTACACCGTGCTTGCAAAGGCCAGAAGTTTTATGATTCTATGAGCATAAAATAATGATGTTGCCGGAGAGATGGTGAAAGATCATCCAACAAAATGGAAATTGTATAATTGAATAAAGTTTATTATAAAATTTAAAAAATTGTATTTACTTTCTTTTAAAACATATGAATATCAACTTCGTCCTCGTTATATATAGGTCCACTTCTCGGAGTACTCTCCATATTAGTCTAAGCCGAAAAGTGGATTATGGATGGTTATCAAATTTCTTGTAAATATATTGAAAAACAGAATTTTTTGTATAAATCGATCCTTGGCCCACTGCCAGTAAAAAAAATGAATTTTTCTTCGTAAAAACCTTTGTAAGGACAAGGTTTGTCCTGAATGATTGATGGATAATTCCACAACCTAAACCACTTAAACTTAGAAACCCTATAAGTAAGGATATTCCTGGAAAAGTCGAATTTATTTTTAAGCCGTTTGATTTGCATCAAATTTGGTAACACATTGCCTAAATTGACATGGGAAATACTCTTTCTACCGGTAAGTGAGCCTGGGAACGATCTATTCGAAAAACTTTGAATACCTATATGGTTTGATGAACATAAAATTTGGTACGGTAGTAGTTTTGTACCAAATATCCATTACATATACAATTACAATAGTTTATGGTATAAGTATTAAAATATTAATGTAATAAACGTAATACATTTTATTAGAACCCTCTTAAATTCCAAACGGACGAAGTTGCGGGCAAACTGTGGTTCTTTCTAAATGCCTACAATTAAGCCTATGTATTACAGTAGCATGTACTTATTCTTACATAATACGTTTATTAATATTTATTTAGTGAGCGTACCAACAAATTATCCCAGTAGAAAATTTATATGGCTTGAGAATTTAATAAACTAACTATACGAGTATGTTTATGTACGTATACCTACATCCATGTTTGATGAATAGTTGAATACATACATATGTATTTATATAATTTCATTTATACATGTAGCATGAGTAGCTGCTGAGAGTGATGTATTGGCCACAATAACAAAGTGCACGGCAAGAAAAAAATGAAATACTTTATTTTCAAGTAAATAAATAAATAATATAAGAGAACAGGCAGATAAAATAAAATAAAAAACAAATTAATGTGAATCAAATAACATCAAATCAATACAAAAAAATTAAGTTCAAAAGAGAAAAATAATATGATATACCTATGTATATGAAATTTTTCATTTTCAGAGGATGTTGTTGATACGAGTATTCGAAAGCGGCTTCATTTCCAAAGAAAAATAGCAATTCATATATCTCTAATTAATTTACTTTAATATTTATATATATAAAATGTGTAGTCCCAATTCAACGCTTTCAGTTGAACTCCAGAATTTAGTTACCACGGACATTGTGAATAATTATTGCACAAGTCGTTTTAGACAAATTTCGTTCAAAAGAAATTGTGGAATTAAGGTTTAGCAATAAATGCCAACAATCCAATTGGATATCTTAACTTTTTACACCCAATCTTAATTTCTTAAAACTTATATAATTGATAAATATCATTCTCAATTGGCCGGAGCTCAGCCAGTGCGATAGCAAGAATGAAGTGATTTTTGGGAAATCTTCTCCATTGAATGTTTTACAGTATCAAGGGTATATTTGTATAAAAATAAGGTATCTTTACATATTTTTTTCAAACGGAAATCTTGTATTCTCCTCCTACGGAGGTCCGAAGAAAAAGTTTTCATTTTTCTGTCATCTATTCTATCTTTATTGTACCTTTTTTGGCATTTGACAAGTGAATATTATGCCAGTAATAAAAATGGACCGATGCATCCTTCAACAACGCATTGAAATTATTTAAATCCACTGCAAAAATTTCATCGAAAAATCACCTTGACTGTTGGGGCCAATCTCCTTCTATGGCTACGTCAATAAGCAGAACTTTTATTTATTGAGACTTTTTCGATGGATTGCGCTATCGAGAGATGATTAATGATTATTTTTTATGGTTGGAATTGGACGGTATTGATCTGGACAACGTTTACTTTTAACAAGACGGCGCTACGTGCTACAAGCTCAACGAAACCATCGACCTTTTAAAGAAAAAGGTTTTTTGAAAATCAAAATTGGAAAACGTTATGCGAACTATAAAGTTAGGGACGATTGTGGTAAGAATATTAAAGTTAAAATTTAGCTTAAAAATCTTACGGGATTTAAAATATTTATTATTATTTAAAATATTTTTGTCTGAAGTAATGCTGAATACGATAGAATACGATCGGGAAATATTTCGAGAAAATAAATCGATTTTTTGAAAGTGTCACACTGGTTGAGCCCTTTACAAACTACTTTTTCAATTAGGTCGGTTTCAAATCTATTTCCTGGAAAGAATAAAACTTCAAATTGAATTAAATCATTCTCGGAGCAAAAAGTTAATTAATTGTTTTTAAATTTCAAACGAGTCGAACCGTAAATAAGGTTTTACTGTAGATTGGTTCCAGGTCAACATCTCGGAGTGCTCTCCATATTAGTCTAAGCAAAACGGTGGCTGGATATCAAATTCCTGGTAAATAGGTCCAAAAGCAGGATTTTTTATATAAATCGATCCCTGGTTCCGTTCTCAACTGTCGAATTACTATAAATTGTTTTCCATTATTTTATATATAAATATAAATAATATATATAAAGATTTTTTTAAACATGTTTATTAAATAAATATGGTAACTCCTCTCGAAAATGTTTTTTAACACAAGCCGTTTTAAGCTACCTCGAGTTGATATCCACAATAGCTGATACTACAATATGTATTTAGTTTATTTCAAATATTTTATTTATCCACAAATTATAATCAGGTGGCAATGCTTCAACAAAAAAATTTCATTTACAAGTCTTGTCACATTCTTTAGCTTAAGACTAAAAGCACAGATTTTTCAATCTACCATTTTAATATCTTGCATTTTTATTAGGTGGCAACACTTAAACAAACAGCGCAACAGAAAAGTTATTAAAAAACAATTTCTTACAGTGTACCGAGCAAAGCAAAGCTCAACAATTGCTTAGAGGGCTATTTATGTGTATGCAAATGAGGATATGTGCTAATATAGGGTTATCCATTTCGTGGTTTCAAATGCACAGGGCTATATTTTGGCAACAGCCAATCCAAACATGTTTTGTTTTAGTGCAAAGTCGGGCATTTACGAAAATTAATTGATTAAAATAGTTTAAGCCTACTGCGGAAATTTTTATTCAAACGTGGGCCCGTTTCGGATTTTAAGAAGAGATAATGGTGCAACTGACATTATATCGGTTACAGGCATTGTAAGGCCTGTGCATCATCGTTTTGCTCGTCCGACCTCAAATATTGCTACTATATGTGAAAGTGAAGCCAAAGACACCAAAGTGTCATTTACCAGACGTTCTCAAGTGCTGGGACATTTCTATGGTGTATTTAGCACTTGGATTTACACCTACATACATATAAAGTCCAGCTCACACAATAACTGAAGCCAACTGACCATTCACAGCGCCATATGTACAATACATACGTCGATTGGGTGCTTGAACAACAAACAGCGGCGATTTTTCGAAGAAATTTTTCTTCAACGACGAGGCACATTTCTCACTTGCGGATACGAAAATAAGCCAAATTTTTACATTTGGGGCTCCAAGAATTCTGAAATAATTAAAGAGATACTATTACAGCTCAGAAGTGATCTTTGGTCCGGAGGTGTGATGGGCCTTACTTATTTGAAAACGACAATGGTGAGGCTGTCACTGTCAATTCAAAGCATTATGGTAGTATGATAACCTATTCTTTTGGCCTGGAATTGAAGAACACGTCTTGGACAATATGTAGTTTCTACAAGATGGTACCACATAACAGGAGGGAGAGATTTCCCGAGGGCATAATCTCTCGTCTTGGCGATGTCAATTGGCGTGCCATTTGACACCGTTGGACTTTTCTTGTGGGGCTTCGGGAAAACCGAGTTTATGCAAATGAACCTTTAACTCTTAAGAACTACAAAATTACCTCGAACGGATCGAAATTTGAAAAAATTCTCGAGGCGGTCATTTGAATGATGTAGGGTTTCGCATATAATGTAAAGATACAATTTTTACACTCAAGACTTTCATGAAAAAAGTTATTTTAAATCCATTTTATTTACGTTTATTTTCGATATCGCAAAATGGGTATCCTGGTATGTACATACGCATGTGTTAGTTAGCATGCAGTATTTCACAGGCTGCAGTATGTGCAAATTTGTCTATGTGCCTAAGTGCCGCTATAAGTTGTAGATTTTCAGCAGCAAACGCATCGCCACATAAAATAGCGATGCTGATGACTTGGTCTGATGTTGCCACTGCACCAACAACAACAACAACAACTATGAAATAACTACACAATGCCAACTGTCGCATTCACTGTGAGAGACTGCAGTCTGTTGGCGGCTTGTATAATCGCTTTTAAATTAGTTAGTTACAAATGTACACAGCGCCACGAGCAAAGCACAGCGTTAGTAGCATATGAATGTATGTGGGCACTTAATTGTATATGTACATATGTAATTGGCTGCGAGCATATGTGCAACATGAGAATATTTGCAAGCGAACAATGTCGCTCATTCTACAAAACTTTGTAATTCTTCGGCCATAAATATGCGAAAGGCGACGAAACGGACTAACAAAAGCGCGAGGGGTTGCGGGTGTGGGGGTGTGGTGCAGCAACTGTAAACGCGTGACAGTTAAAATGCTTTTTAGCGCATTTATCACACGCACTTAACCAACACTGAACAATATTTGATTGTGGAACACTATAAACGTGTACACATAAACACACACACACTTACATAACATACATACATCTACATAAATGCAGTTACTTAAATGTTTAGGCATAATGCAGTATGTTAGATTCTCGCTACGTATCTGTGTTTATGTGTGTGCGTGTGTGTGTATGTGTGTTTTGTAGAATGTGCTTTGTCACAAAAGAGCCTCTCGCCACTGCAGTGAAAACAACAAAAACTTCAACTAGTATTATTAGTTCTACGAATGTACAAGTAGCGGCCACGGTACCAGCCCCAGCTCCAACTGCAGCAGCAACAGCAACGTTTATCATTCGCCAGATTACAAACTAGTCCAAAGACAAATGTTCCAAATGCACAATTAGCAAGATGCCGCGACGATTCAAAGTGTATTTTAGTGCTCATTTAAGCTAATAGTAAATGCCACCATTTGCTTTACGCTCGACCAGCACCAGACAAGGTAGTGAAAGCTGCAGTTATTGTTGTTTACTGTGGGCGAAGGAACGGGAATTTCCAAACGCAGTGTAGCGGTTTTATCCTAAATTCTATTCGCTTCAAAACCTGGTGCGATCAATATCCAAAAGTTGTAGAATGTCAACCCCTCCGAGTGTATTTCTGTCCTGAAATAAAGGTCCCTCATAAAAAAACAGAGGCGGCTTAGTACAAACTGTAGGTCCCTCCAGCTGGTGGGAAAAAATCAAGACGCAAAACCACAAATTGGAGGAGGAGCTCGGACGAAAATCGCTTCAGCGGTTACAAAGCGCCAATTATATATATATATATATAAATTATTAAGGTTTATAATAAATATTCTATGCATGTAATTGCATAGCTTCATATGACCATATATTTCTTGCAGCAGAAGAAAAGACGTCCAAAGAACTGTGACGCGAAAGAGCAGTAAAGAAATAAATTTCATAATGACATTAATACCGCACGGGCTGGCTGCCTTAGATCCATTTCCCTCCGCACGGAAAACTATTCCACACCGGGGTATGAAATGTATTGTACAAGGTTGTTTGTATTACACATGATTTAGTGTTTTCTTCTTCCGACAGATATATTTGAGGAACTTACAAGGAAGAACTATCCGCTCCGCTTGCGAAAATTTGGAAGTAATCGAAATACTTCCGTTTTCTTTACATATTTCCATAAAGTCTCTATCACCCACTGGAATGATTGTTAAAAAACAAAACCATATCCTTATCTCAAATGGTCAGAACTGTAGAAAATACAATAACAATCGCTATTTCTTTCCCCCTCATTCCCAGATTTATTCCATATGAACCCATAAAGCAGTGCAGTTCAGTCCTACAGGTTTGTGGGACGAAAGAAATTTTCCCGCAAATTTCATAGAAGAACTCTTATATCGTATCAACCAAAGCAGAGTAACTTTTACGATAATCAGCGGATCATAGTGAAAAGGCTCATATGCTGCCATTACCAGTGATATGTTGATAATGATGATGCCTGCACCACTAGACTTGATGAGCTAATGGTGATTGCCTGCAAAGATAGTGTGTATGTACGTATGTCGTTGGTAGGCACTTTGCTGCTTTGTACGTGCCCAACCTAAAAATCACTCAATATCCACAACCACCCCCACCTCGCAATCGACGTTCAACACTCGACTGGTATACACGCTGTGAGCTCAGTAGTTACATACATCACGACGTCTCACATACAAAATTGTGTATTACTAAAACAAAGTGCAGTTAACTGCTTCAAATGTGTATAGGTATGTACGACTATGTACATATGTAAGAATGACGCATAACTGACAAGATGACTGACTGAAGCAACTTAAGACGGAGACAGACTACCCATCGAACTGTTGTTGCTTTTCTTTCACCCTCTCTCTATTCGCTTCTACTCTACTTAAGAAATGTATTTGTGTTTTTGTGTGTGTTGACGCTCAACATCGCATCATCTCTTCGCATGCAACTTGAATACCAAATGACTTCTGACAACTAAATTCAACGCGATACCTCAGCATGACGAACTTTAGCTGCCGCGTTTTCACGCTCATCCAGTAGTAGATGTCAGGGTGATTTACTAACTGCTTTGCCCGTGCGTGGCGGTAGACGGACAAACATGGGCAGCCAAACAGTCAATCAGGACCAGATTGGAAACAAAAGGCATGCCTGCAGGTAAAAGCCGCGCGAAGGCAAAACAAAAGCAAGCAACACTCTGAGATTGCCGCCGGATAAATCCATGTTAATGGCATACCACCCAGTGGGTGTGGGCGCGTGTTTCTGAACAATTGATCTGGTGAAGGTATGCGTTGCGTGGTGTGGGGTAGAAGTTTGTTTGCGATGAATGAAAATATTTTGAATGGACACACGAACACTTCCGCTTGATTAGCTGATTAACAACATATTTTACTAAGATCTGATATTTTGATTGTTTATTTATATTGTAAAGTATTTGCATTCAGCCCGGAGACACATTATCATTGACAAGCTCTGGCGTAACACGATAAGCATTGGCAAGCTTGGTACAATACTATTTCTTTTTCTTCTTGCCCCCAACAGACAATCGAAAGGTCGAAAGCTTCATGAGTATATCCGTAAGTCTGGACTATTAGTTCCGCTTCATGCAGCTTATTTTTTCCACACAATTTTTTCTCGAAATCTCCAATGGCCATGAATCTCCAAGCGAGCATTAGAGTAAATATTTTTGATCACCTCGTCCTCTCTTTTACCGGGACGAGACGTAAAATCACCGATATATTGAATCTATCTGAATTTTATGTTGATGAAGTGTAAGCTTTCATCTAGCTGTGAGAAAGAAAATACTCACTGACAGAATCTTTTTTATACACATATTTTATTATGAAATAGAATACTAGAAATTTCTATATGTAATCCAAATATTGGTCCAAAAAATTAGAAGCCACTCGGCATTCAGCATACAAGCGACTGCAATCAACATCCGATTTGCCAGCCAGATATGCTTCCATGTAAGCTGCGCCTATATCCTCCTTACCAGGTCTGTGGTGGGAAAGCGACTAAGACGTGCATGGAAGTAATCAATAAAATGTTATAAAACAACAGCTCACCTTAAAACCACATCGACTAACTCCGAAAACATGCCAACATGTCCGTCCACTTGCGCATTTCGACAAATGGAACGCAGCAAGCAGCGATGACCATTACCATGTTGATGCTCCATTAAAACTTCCAAAAGTGTATAAACAAATTTACGGGAATCATCCGCCTCATAGTCCGTATGCCCTCGAAAATTTCTCATAGAACGCGCAAATGTATCCTCCCACTTCTGCCATGGATAGGTGGGCTCCGCGGGCAAGGGATAGAAGCCACCTTGAATGTTGTTTATTGAGACTATGGAACGCCAAGCTATGGGATCATCTACATTTACTGTCGCTATGGCGCCAGTATCAATCTGTAAAGAGTTGCTCATAACATTACTGAGAAGAGGAGGAAATTGGCAGTGTGATATTTATTGTATTTTGCTTTCATTACCTTGATTAAACCGTTGCCGTTAAAGATTAAGCCTCGCTTTTGACGCTGTAATTTCATAAACTCTGTCAAATTTGCGCCACCCAGTATTGGAGTGGATTTGCCACATGACAGTTGACTTTGGAATAAGATAAGAGCAACGAAGTAGATAATGGAAAGCATATTTTAAAACAGAAGTTATTTTGAGAGAATAAATTGAGCCACACCGTTAAAACCGTAACAACACCACGCTTGCAACCGAACTGCAATCAAATGAGTTATGAAATGAGTTATCAAAACGCTTGCCACCTATCAGCCCATAAGAAAGCATTATTAAAAAATTATGGCGCACTGAAGACGGCTAATGTAGGAGAGCCCCAAATGATATAAAGAAGCGAATCGGTACGAAAGAAAACTGAAAAAAAAATGAATATTTATGAATAAATATTACGCGCAGCAAAGCAATTCGACGCAGCTAAATGTGGCTAAATAAATATTTTGCTTTCATATTAGTAGATTTATTAAATAAGTTGTTAACGAGTCAAATTGACTTAAATATATTTATACTGGAAACGCAAACAGAGGAAAGTTCTTTCACAACTCTCTTTCTGGAAGGTTTGCTCTATTTCTTAGCGCTAATGAAGCTGCATACATAGAGTATTTAAAGGTATATCGACAAATTAATTGAACTTAACTGCTTTAATGATGTTTGTGATGAATCAGTCAAGACGCTAATTTTTCATGTACATAAATACCCGTGCAGGTAACTTCTTAATAAAGATAGCAAGAGATAGAGTTTGTGGTGAAGGTGGAGCAAGCGGTTGGGGAAATTGAATGGGAAGTGACCTCACAACCAAAAGGGAGCATCACGGTGTAGATAGCCCTTGGTAACCATGACCTTTGACATGTCAACAATTCAAATACATACACTTACATAAATAAGAGTCAAAGACCCTTTGAACATTCTGTTCACAATTGAATAGATGCAAATTTAATGACCATTCAGGCTACTACTACTCCGTTTTTGCATTTGTCGAAGCTTAGCATGACAAACGGAAATCGTACAAGCAAAGGTGGAAATGGCAAAAATTATACCAGTCAACCAACTCGGGGCACTTTGATATTAAAAAAGATGCCTCTAACTTTACACACTAATATTTAACAATGCGTACTACAATGCGTAAGGTCATGAGTGTTAATCCTAGCCAAATCGACATAAACAATTATGAACAAAATTTATTTTTCTAATTGTGATTGCTCCTCGGTGAAGAAAAGTAGAAAGTTTCTCAAAAAAATCTAACAACAAAACTGTAAAGAGAAACCCGGCCAAAAGGCGCAAGGATTATAAAGCACCAATTATATACAAATGTATATGTGGTACACAACAGTATATCAACAATCACGGTATACCAGGTGTGTTTATTGAATTTTGCCGGTTTTACTAGTAGATGTCGCTGGCAAAATGTATAAATTTCTATGATTTGGCATGTATGTAATTTTTTTCTATTGACATTAAACTACAAAAATACGCAAGTCACATTCCGCCAAAATAATAGCGTCATATTTGTTTATCTCAGTGAATATGTCGAGTTTCGTTCCAAGTAAATCGCATTTGCGGCTTTCGTTGCTTTTCTTATTTCATCAAAAGAAAAAAGCAGCTGAAGCTCACCGGTTGCTGGTAGAAACTTATAGTGAACATGCTCCAGTGATTAGAACATGTGAGACATGGTTTCGTCAATTTTAAAGTGGAGATTTCGATTTGACAGACAATGAACATCCTGGTGCAGCGAAAAAGTTCGAAGACGAGGAATTGCATAGACCCAATCGAAACGAAAATTGGCAGAAACACTACATGTGGCTCGAGGAGCAGGCTCGAGCCATGGGAAAGATCCAGAGGTATGGAAAATGGGTGCCACACTAGCTGAATGATAGACAAATGGAATATCGAAAAACCGTTTGTGAAATGCTGCTTCAACGATTCGAAAGGAAATCTTTTCTTCATCGAATTGTCACGGGGGACGAAAAATGGATTTACTTTGAGAACCCGAAGTGAAAAAAATCATGGCTTTCCCCTGGTGAAGCTGGCCCATCGACTGCAAGGCCAAATCGCTTTGGCCGTAAGACAATGATCTGTGCTTGATGGGACCAGTGTGGTGTGGTGTACTACGAGTTGTTAAAACCTGGTGAAACGGTGAACACGGATCGCTATCGACAACAAAAGATCAATTTGAATCATGCGTTGATCGAAAAACGGTCGGAATGGGCCCGAAGACATGGCAAAGTTATCTTGCAACATGACAACGCGCCGACTCATACCGCTAAACTGGAGAAAGACACATTAAAAGCACATAATTGGGAAATATTATCGCACCCGCCGTACTCTCCAGACCTCGCCCCGTCCGACTATCACCTTTTCGCATCGATGGGACACTCCCTTGCTGAGCAGTGCTTCGCTAATTTTGAGGAAGTCGAAAAATGGCTCGTCGAATGGTTTGCATCGAAAGAGAAAAAGTTTTTTTGGAATGGTATCCATAATTTGACTCGAAATGGATCACGTTACTCAGAATCATCAGTACTTTCCTGTTTTTGGTCAACAGTGAGTAAACGCAGCACAGAGGTATCTATCTAATAGTCAAATACTATATTGACCCAACACCTTCTGTTGAAATCTCTTTACGATGTTAGCAAACTAGGGCAACTTGACTTTTTGATTACTCAATAGGAGTTTGTGGATTTTTCGAAATTTCCTAGTGGTACCCCCTAATTTGGACAGCCATTGCGTTCTTTATTCTCGGTGTTTCTACAACCTCTCCTACAATGGTTTTCTCCATCAGTTAGCAGTATAAAATTAAATCAGAAAGCAGTTTTGTATTTCGTTGCTTGGAAAATAACAAAAGTCATTCTTTTCTCCTCTTCTCCGGGCGATTTGACCTAACCAGCGTAGCCGCTGTCTCATCATTCGCTGAACTATGTCCATGTCGTCGTATAGCTAGAACAACACATCGTTCCATTGTGTACGAGATTAACCGCAGTCAATGCTCAAAGGACCATAAATCTTTCGCAAAACTTTTTACTCCAAGACTCCCAAGGCCGACTCGCCAGCTGTCGACATCGTCCATGCTTCTGCACCATATAGCAGGACGAGAACTCAGAAACTTATGAGCAGAATAACATAAAATTTTAACAGCATTGAATTAAATCAAGGAAAATGGTACTTTGGGTCCCACTGTAGCATTTAAATTCTATCCAGGTTAGATTAAGGTGCGGAATCAAAAAGTTATATACAAAGATAGCTTTGCACGTGGTCTTAGAACCTTTGATCTAATGCGAGCTAAATATTATTAATTTAGTTTGAGTAATAGTTTTATCGATGTGGTTATTCTTAGTCAGCCTTATATCCAATGTAACTCCCAATCATATAACGAATTCCTTCAGTTGTATCGAATTCGGATTTATTGAAATTATAAGATATGCGACTGTTTTAGATTAATTTTTACTTGTTGAATTGCCCATCTATAGTGGTTGCCCTAGGGTTCGAGTGTACACTTTACTTTATGGAACTCATATTGAGCTTTCGACAAACTCAAATCGAGATCTAAGAATTTATGTACATTCATCTCCGTGATTCTTATCTTTGTAAAAATATTTTTCTTGCGCTTGCTGGGCATACAAATCTCCAACAATAGTTACTCTGTTCATACAAATATAATTACATATATGTATATAGGTATACGAGTATATGAAATATATCATATAATATATATTACATACATACATACATAGCAATCAACGATGACCAGACAACCAAAAAGGAAAGAACGAGAGGTGAAGCTCCAAAAGAAGTGTAGTAGAAAACAATAGTTTGAACGAAAACAAACAGAAAAGCAAATCAAATTAAATAACAAAGTAGTTTGCATAAGAATGTACCATTGTTTTGTTCATGCTTTTCATGTATCCGTTTACCTTAAGCTTGCAGTAAGCAAAGTACATCTTTGGCTAGTCTATAGGCAAATCGATAATTAAATACCGATTATCGAATTTCCGTTACTTAAGAAATGCACAAAGCAAAGGGATAATTTCGTATTGTATATATTGATGCCTTCTTCGGACCGACATCGGAAACACTTTGAAAACGAGTTTTGTGGACTGCGGGCTCAAGAGTGTTCGCCCGACTTTTCGAGTTTTCCTTGGCATATCAGACAGCTACTGTTTACATAAAGTAAAGTAAGTTACTACCAACTATACATTGAACAAGCTCAGAAACCTATTTTACAGTATTTAAAGTAATAAAGAGGCAAGGCAGATCTCGAATTTAAATAATCAGAAAACAAGTTTTTAGGATTTGATAATGGCGAAAACTGGTTTGGATGTCTTAATAAAAAAGTCAAACTACTCCTACAAACGTTCGAATCTACTCACCAGAAAAGGCGATAGTGCTATGAATGTATATAAAAAAATATACAGAGTTATCCATTTTGCGGTTTCGGAAATAAACAAAGCTAGAGCATTAGCATTATATGTGAAATGCAAATATCGATCCCTTTAAGGCACATATATGATAGTATCTTAGCCATAACTTGACAAATGTTGGTTTTCAAGTGACCTCGCCTCGACGAGATAATACGCAGCCGGGAAATCGCTCTCCCAATAAAGCTAAATTCGGTCGTGTTATGTGGCACATATTGTTGAAGTAACATTCTTCAATTGAGGTCCATTATGTGCTATAGAAAAATCACAGCTCTTCAGAACGCCGAAAAATAGACACAGTCGGGTCTTCGGCTACACTTTCACTTACAACAGTGATATTTCAAGTGGAACGAGCAAAATAATGATGTACAAGCCTTACAACATCTTTAGCCTATCCGGTATCTTCAAATGCTTGAGTAGTTAAACGATTATGTGAACCATAATCTCCTGTTAACGCACGAAACGTGGCCACGATTGAATCAAACTTTTTGTAGTAGCTTTTAACAATTTATAATATTTGGTTTGGCAGCTAAGTTTGACAGATGTCAAAATATATATAAATATATATGCATACTATTGTATACATATAACCGCTGAAGCGATTTTCGGCAGAGCTCCTCCTCCATTTTGTGTTGATGGATGACCCTAATTGTTGCTAAGGGAAATAAATTAAAAATTAATAAATAGATTTTAAATGATTATTGTTATAAATTAACCAACATATATTTTGAAATGAACTCAGATTGTCAAGAATTCGATGCAGTTCATTAAAAAGAAATACTTAAAAAAATAAAAGTATCTGCGAGTGAGTATATGCTTCAGTAAGTACTTATCAATTATCCACATGCAAATCCTTTCAAATAGATGTATTAAATAAATGTAATTTAATATTTCGAGTTCAACCGGAGCTCAAATAAAATGCGTTCTACTTCTTTTCACAAGCTTGTACATATGTACAGGTGTGCATATATATGTACATATAATACATGGATGACTACAAATAAACTAACGTACACATACTAACTTACATACTGCTTTTAGTTTCAGCCAGAACTCCTTTTTTACAATTGTGCACATACATATGTACATATTTACGTTTGAATACTTATTTATATACGTAACTTCATATTTTACCTGCATTTTTGTATTTCGATTCATTTACATAAATACCTTATGTACATACGTATGTGCGCTTAAACCTTCGGCATTTAGTAGGGCTTCTTTACTTTTTCACTACTTCATTCTAGATTTTTTATCTTTAAATATTTGTTTGTTTTTTTTTTTTTGTTTTTTAGTGAGGAGAATTTACTTAAGCTTCTAAGCGCCCGACGTGCTTTCGTAGATACATACACGTATGTGTGTATAGTACACATATCTACATGCATAATAAGCAAATGCGTGAATGTTAAATGGAAAAATATCTACACTTAACTCTTTTACTACACTTTTGCTTGTAAAGTTTTTAAGCCTCAAATTGTTTAAAGCTTTGGGTTAAGTGTATTCTTGGCTTCACATCTGTAAAATGCTTACGCTAGGGCATCGGGTGTTAATTGTATGTGGTGCATATAGGCAAATGCACCATATATGGATATAGCGAGTAAATACATTCACGTACGATCTCGTTACTGATAATACTAATTGCGGGACTCATTATTAGTATAAATAACACAACTTTTTTTAATGGGTTCATAAACATTTCGCTCCTGGAACAAGCAACAACACTCACTATTATTAACGGACACTAAAAATTCTCGCGGTGTGTTTAAATTCCTTGTAAAAAAGGAAGTACGCCGAAAGAAATTTTCAAAGAGATATCATTGGTTCTTCAGGACTCTACCCCTTCACATATGATGGTGAAAAAATGGAGTCGGCTATTTTAACAAGGAAGAGAGACCTGTGAAGATGACTCCCCCGCTCAGAGCGACCAGTGGCGGTAATGACCAAAGAAAATGTTCAGAGAGTCGAAAAATTAGTACTAGAGAGATTTTGTATCATTATTTGAATAGGAAAAAGAATTATTGCGCGTTAGGTACCGCGAATGCTCGCGCCGCTCGACAAGCAGCGACGATTGGAGAGTTGTAAAGATTTTTTGGAGTTGCGCTAAGATGATTTGGATGAAATTTTCAACGGCATTGTAACAGTTGATGGAATTTCCATTCGTCGGTATGATTCCAAGTCCAAATAGGAGGCGAAGCCGTGGATAGAAAACGGGGAAAGGTCACCAAAAAAATGCAAAGTGAAAAAGTCGGCATCGAAGATTTTGACTATGCTTCTTCTGGGATAGCGAGGGAATATTATTAATTGATTACTTTCCAAAGGGATCTACAATGAACGGCCAGTATTACCCGTTTACACCGCTCGGATTTACAGAAATTGACCATTCACCCTACAGTCCGGACCTTCCAGTGACTTTTTCCTTTTTTCAAATTTAAAAAAGGAGTTGCGGGGACGAAGATTTTCAGACAACAGTGAGATGAGAGCTGCCGTTTGAAGAGAAATCTAAAGAATGTTTTTTCAATTGTATAAAGGCTTTATATTTACGATGTAAAAAGTGTATTTCACTTGAGGACGACTATAGTGAAAAATAAAAATCATAAAACTACACATTGTTTCATTAAGTTGTTTAGGCCGCGAGCTTAACAGGCGCCTCTCGTATTTCACTGAATCGCTGGGACAATTTCAGGCAGTAAAAATGAGCAATGGTGGAATTGGAAGTTGGAAGCATTGAAATAATAGAATTAAATTATATTCTTTTATGTTGTACTACGTGTATGCAATTACTAGAAATCAGTGACGACCAAATCAGCCGCAAAATACTGCGAAGCAAAGTTGTTGCTCAGGTCACAGTGACGATAATGCCTCCCTTAAACTTTTGAGCACAGCTGGCGATGCACGAAATGAAATGTTAGTCGCATTTAAAAGCGAAATTTAAACTCTGTCTATATACGTGTATGTACATATGTGAATGAATTGTATTCAAATAGAATCCACGAAATTCTAAAGTGTTTAATTAAAATTTTCAGAAAATCTGAAAATCATATTAGTATCCTTATGGCGATCCCACAGTCTGCGCCAATTACCGTGAAATAAGCCTCCTTCATCGCATATAAGGTCCTATCAAGTGTATTGTGTGAAAGACTAAAACCCACCGTCAACAAACTGATTGCACTTTATCAGTGTGGCTTTAGACCTGGTAAGTCAACCATTGACCAGATATTCATCATGCTCCAAATCTTGAAAAAAACACTGAAAAGAAGATCGACACACACCACTTTTTCGTCGATGCCTCTACGCCGCTTATCTTAATTTGGTATTCCCGCAAAAATTATGCGGCAATGTAAACTGACCTTGAGCTTCACTAAAAACTCCGTCAGGATCGGACCTCTCCGAGCCGTTCGATACCAAACGAAGTTTCATACAGGCTAATTCCTTATCATGTGACTTTTTTAAACTAAGGATGAAGAAAACAATACAAGCTGCAGAGCTGAATAGGGAAGGTACAATCTTCTAAAAGAGTGTACAGCTGTTGGCGTACGCAGATGATATTGACATTATTAGCCTCAACAGCCGCGCCGTAAGTTCTGCTTTCTCCAGACTGGATATAGAAGCGAAGTGAATGGGTCAGTGAACGAGAACAAAACGAAATATCTCCTGCCATCAGTCAAACAGTCATCGCATTTGCGACTCGGCTCCCACGTCACTGTTGACAGTCATAACTTCCGTCTATCTTGGAACCAGTATTAATACCAACAACAATGTCAGCCTTGAAATCCAACGCAGAATTACTCTTGCCAACAGGTGCTACTTTGGACTGAGTAGGCAATGAAAAGTCTGTCTTCGATAGGCATGTCCCCCTTCGTACAATCACTGATAAATCTCGGCACTGTCCATAGCTTACCACAAATCTCTGAAGTCAATTAAGTTACGAAATAAACTGCATTCCATATGGAAAGAGAAGCCCACGTTGGAGAATTGGAATGTTTTTAAATCGGCTCGAAACAGAGCGACTCTCGTTTTCAGAAATGAAAAACGAGCTTACTTTAACAAGAAACTAAATTCTGGTCTCTCAACAAAGGTTTTATGGCGTAACATTAAACGACTTGGTGTTCATTGTAAGGAGAATGTTGAATATTCTTTAGAAGCAGATGTAGTTAATAATGTTCGTTCTAAACTGTGCACCTCACAGTGACACTATTAGCTTTATATCGAGGGATGTTCTTTTATTTAGGGATGCTTTTTTTCAATTTTCAGCTGTTAGTGAATGTGATGTTGCAATGTGTATATTAAAAATTTCATCCAATGCAATAGGACATGATGGTTTACCATTAAATTCATTAAAATTATACTACCTTGCATTCTTCGGACACTAACGCACATTATTAATCATTGTATTACCACGTCTTGTTTCCCTAGGTAATGGAAAATTAGCACTGTACTACCTGTCGCTAAAAAGAACCATCTTTGTAGTACTTCTGATTTTCAACCAATAAACATCCTTCCTGTACCGTCTAAAGTTTTTGAGATGCTTTTGGCTTAACAAATAAACGAGTTCGTTAACAAGCACAAATTAATATCTCCCTTTCAGTCAGGCTTCAGGAAAAATCACAGTTGTAGTACTGCGATACTAAAGATCACTGACGACATTCGATCCAACATGGATCAAAATCAACTCACTCTGCTTTGCTTACTTGACTTTTCGAAAACGTTTGACATAGTCAACCATGAATTGAAAGCGTACTATGGTTTAGTTGCTGGTGGAAAATAACAAAGCCAATTTAATATTTGGAGGAAAGTGTACAAATTATCTGCAATATGTATACAAAGTGGTGCTTAAATATTATTTATAATAATATGTATGTATTTATATTACTATGATGGCGATCTGTCAAGTCCCAAACTCTGAGCCACGCCTTCACTTCAGCCACTAATTTGCACTTTTGGACTGCAGAAAAGTTAGGTGGGCGCTTTTGGCGTTTTAAATTTTGGTTCGAAAACTCTGTGAATTCCATTTCTGCCAAGGAGAACATTTATTAAAAATGGTATGACAGCAAAAAATTTCTTAACCATGAACTTAAGAGTTTGTTTATATGGAGTTTGCTTTTTACTTAAGAACTTGATATAGGTCTTTAAAGCTTATGAAAAGCTACCTAGTTGACAGGTTTCAGCTAGTAAAAATTGGGGACGACACATCGCAACTCAAGCCAGTTACTTCAGGGGTACTCCATCCTTGGTCCGCTGCTTTTTAGCATATTTATTTAAGACATTTTTAGTGGGTGTAAATTTTCAAACCTGATGACATTCAGTTATATTTATCTGCACCTTTTGATCACGCTAAGCTATATAAAAGCATTAATACTGACCTTTCTGATATTTCGAGCTGGGCGGCTGCCAGCGGTCTAATTTTAAATAATAAAAAGTGCTGTGTGTTACCAATCAGCGCTCAAAAACTGACAAATCTAGATTTTTTGCCGCCAATGTACATACGTGTAGATAATTTTCCCTTAAAATTAGTCAACAATTAATTCAATTGTTAGTAAGGTATATCTCATTTGGAGGAATCTTAGGCAGTCAGCTATCTATACACCCACTGCTACCAGAAGACGACTTGATATGCAAATTATTCTTAAAGTTATCATGTAACTTAGTCTGCCATTTATTAACTGTTTCAATTTCTCTCATATTCTGTTTATTATATTTTATTATCTTTTTTTGTTAATGCATCTGTAAAGTAATAGTTACTTATTCCTTACCCTACTTATATTGTAGTAAAAAGGATATGAAAATCATATTGTACTAATGCTTTCTTATTATTAAATAAAAATCAAATTCTACAAGTCGGTACCTGTCTTACGATATGGCGCAGAAGCGTGGATCGGCCCTGGGAGTCTTCGGGAGAAAAGTGTTGCGAAAAATTTATGGTCCTTTGCACATTGGCAACGGCAAATACCGCAGACGATGGAACGATAAGCTATGCGAGCTATATATGATATTGACAGCGAATGGATGAAAGCACTCCAGCTTTGAAAGTATTCGATGCAGTACCTGCTGGTGGAAGCAGAGGAAGAAGAAGACCTCCACTCCGTTGGCGGTGCTTACGCCTATAAAGAAGTCTCAGAAACACTCACTAAATTAGTTAATCAGCTGTATTTAGAAATTATCATTATTAATGTCGATATAAATGCAATTAACATCAAACATATTGGACGAGTGGTTAGCAGTGCCTTCTACCATGCGAGTTGTCATGGATTCGAACCCGACCAGACCAACATCCAAAACTTCAGAAAATTAATTAAAAAGAAAATATAAATGCTTTCTGCGGTCATGCCGTGAAGTCTTTATACCAATCATGACGATATAAATTTTTGACAATTTTCAAAGTCCACATTTATGTACATATTTGAATTTATATACGAGTATGTCACACCTTTGGATGCTATTTCTTACAGATTAGAGATACTAGTTTGTGTTTAAAATGCTCGAATTATGTAGATATACATACATATGTACATACATGCAGATATAATATAAATGAACAGCCCTTAAATATTCCAGCTCAAAGAAATTTTCAATAAAGCTTCGTTAATGAAAGTTGTGAGAAAAATCGGGTTTCTTATATTTGATACCCGGATAACAAGCAACGCCAGCAGCTCGATACTCTTTTGATTGCTCAAATGTTTTTTTTTTTAAATTTTTTCGAGCGTTTGAGCAATACAAATAACAGAAGAAAAATTTTCAATTTAA
Source organism: Ceratitis rosa (assembly GCA_037013455.1). Lineage (NCBI taxonomy): Eukaryota > Metazoa > Arthropoda > Insecta > Diptera > Tephritidae > Ceratitis > Ceratitis rosa. The sequence continues at coordinate 3,475,526 of JAWMAG010000025.1, read as the reverse complement.
TTTTTCAAATCTTCTGTAGCACTTCGGCCAATAACGAGCGTTGAACAGGTGTGTGAGTATTTTTTGTCCAAATGCTCTAATAAGTATTCGGGGTCGTAAGGTTGAAAGCTGCATTGATATGATCATAAGATTTGCAACTTTATTATCAAATGATATGCAAATTACAATGGTCTTATGCAAACTTCAGATGGCGAGGCTACCATATTTTCAGCCATTATTTTAAAAATTTCAATATATCTTTGAACGAAATCAACAACAAAAAACTATTCAGCAATAAAAAGTAATGTGAAATCAAACAGTGATCCCGATTATTTGTTTTTTTTTTTTTAATTTCTACCATTATTCAACAAATTCCCTTCGAATTTCCGGACGTTTTCTGGTAAGAGCATTCCAGAAAGTACTAGAACTGAGTACGGACAATTGATGAGGTATATAAAAGAGCGACCAACACAGCGGGGAGTCGGTTGCAAAGTAAGCTGGGTGGCGACAACATCGGTATTGAGTACAGCGGAATAAACTGTTACTACGTTTATGCTTCATTTCTCCTCGGGTTAGACCTACAAGCACAAACGCCCAGGCAACGCTGTTATTAACTCCATTCTGAATTCACTTCGAGTAGAACATTTGGCTTTTATGCTTGTAGACTTAACCCGAGTAGAATAAACTCGAGTAGAAATGAAATGTGAAAATAGTTGAGTATCAAAATTGTAAAATAAGTCGAATTTTTAATTATTGAGTATTAAATACGTAGATGTTTTTTGAATTCTTTATATATACGAAATTGTAAAACAAATCTTGGGACTTTTATTTAACAATCCAGATCGAAATAATCGGAGCGTATTTCCGAAGGATAAGAATTGAAAATGATACAAATTCAGGATTTCTCATAACTGCCCCTAAAAAATATTTGCCACATGTCACACAAGATATTTCTGGCACACCTTTCCATAATGATCAACTGAGTTCATAGATGGCGCGCTACGCTGATTGGCACTACTTTAATTTCTCAAATTTCAGCCAGTGTTGCCACTACTGTGATTTGTTACTTTAATTTCTTTTAATGCTATAAAGGGCTTTGGAGACGGTCAAATAATTTCATCAATCGTTGCATACGTGTATGTGTGAGTGAGGCTCACTCGTGTCTTGCCCGCAAACTTCCAAATAAACACGTCAATCATCATTTTAAATTTGTACTCATAGAGCTCGCATCTCATTTCGTCTTCGAAAGACGATTTCCTCTTATGACTGATAGGTTGCAATTTTATTGGAAAATAATATTTATTTAATAATTTAATTAAATATTTTCAGTTATTTCATTTTAACTCCGAATACTCTTAAGATGATGCTCCCCTATGAAGATTCTATTATCAATGTTGTGTATTTTTATTAATGTGTTTTATTATTTTTTTCTTTTTTCGATTTACGAAGCAAACAAGATATTTTTTAAAATGGTCGGAAGGATATGTATAAGTAAATATGATTATATTAATCACATGAAACACTTATTGTATATAAGCGAATGTCTGAATGTTATTTCATCCGTGCATTTCCCATACTTCACTATCAAACATCGCAACACAAATGAGCTTGTTTTTGTCAAGCATAAGAAGACGATCAAAATATCGTCCGTCAAATTCAAATATCAAAAACTTTTGATTTTCATCAAGCAGAGCCGACAACAAATCTGTGTAGCCTACGTGTAGCCAACGAAAGCCGACTACATTAATACACACAAGAATTTTATGGGTCTATATGACCCTCTCCAGTGCACTTAACAATTTTCTTTAACTACACCTCGGTTATATCCCAAATCCTTCGATTTCGATTACTGGGTTGTTAAATAAAAGTCCCAAGATGTATTTTGCAATTTCTTATTTGTAGTTATCAATCTCTTTCTTGTATCTGACATTCGAATTTGCGTTTTCAACACAATGCATTGATATGTCAAGAATGATACAGACAGCGCAATCTAGAGATATCGTTATTCTCTGTTACAAAATTTGATGATCAGCTATTGCCGTACTTTCGATTCAAGCAAGCAAGCGATTGATTTGAACATTTCACGAATTTATGTTTTATATGTACATATATTGGGGTACGCGAAAGCCGAGTGGTTAGCACAAAAAATTAAATTAATTTTTCTAATTGCGGTCGCCGCTCAGCAGGAAATGTCAACTCCACCAAGTCCAACTTCTTTTTTATATGGGTGCGATGTTGCGAAATTTTCGAACAGAAACCGAGGCTGGCCGAAAGGAGATGAACTATTTAATATACGATAGCCTAGAAAATGTAGCCGGACCATAGAATGTGTAATGATTCTCAGTACGTCCATCAAAACTCACGTCAATCCATTTTTTTCATGGACTTTCACTCAATGAATGCGCCCCCGAAAGAAAAAGAAAATAATTAATAAAACTTGTTTCATTTTTAAAAGATCAAAATTTTATTTAATTGTTTTTTATTTATTAAATTATTTTATGTATATATATATATATATATATATATATATATATTTTCAAAGAGAATTTATACTTTACCAAAACAACATCGATGTTAAAGGCGCAATGTGGTATACACCATTCTTGTTAATAAGTTTTCGGGGCTATATTGAAGCAATATAAAATGAATTTTTGGATTATCAAAAATGGAGGAAATTAAATTTAAAAAATTGGAGAGAACAATTTTGAGCGATCCCAGCACATCATTAAGTTGCTTATATTCGTTATCAGAATAATGTATAAAAAGTTTGCAAAGTCACATAAATTGTTGTAAGTAAATGAGGAGCACATAAACTGATTTAGGATCGGATTTATGAATAGCAATACATTTTTTGCTTTATATAAATATATGTAAATATAATTGATAATTTATATCAGTTGAAATTACTTTGGGCCAAAGTTCTCTTGTAGTTTGTGGGTGTATCTTGATTTTCTTTTTCAATAAATAAAAGTATATACAGACATTGACCACCTACAAGCGGTTAGAAGATTCTTATAGGGATGTTTTTGTTTCTTGTCAGGAATCTTTTGAGAGTTAGCATTCTTTAATTCCGTTTTTAATTATTTTTATATGTTTTTATTGTTAGAATTACCAGGATTTTCACCCACTGCAATTCACTTGATAAATATGAAACACGAATAATATATGCAGGTGCCTATATCTGTATTAGGATATTAAGTTTGGATTCAAGTTAATAACTAATGGGCCCTTCCACACTAAAGCATTCCTGCCAACAGAACAATGTTCTCTTGTAATCATACAGCTTACTTCGCTGTAACTATACACCAATAATTTTACCACCGAGTTCTATACTCATTCACGCGGTCTACAACATGCTTTACACATCGGTATCTTCGTTTCATCTGTCATTCGTATTTGGCATTTTTGTCACGAAATACAAATTTTATTCTGCTTGATTTCTTTCAGTGGGAAACAGTAAAAAAAATATTTTTTTATTCAAACATGAAAGGACAAATATGTTTAGGCAACATACATACATCATCATGCACTATCATCAAGAAAAGTATTCGGAATACGAAACATATGGCAAACTTTTTTATAAAAAATTGGGTAGATGAAAGTGGCAGCGCTGAGTAAGCTTCTTCGCTTATCGATACATTTAATCGAGTAGCTTGGAAGCACTTTTTTATTCTATCTACTTCGCTGAAAATCTCTGACGCCATTGTGCTGAAAAATTTTTGTTCGTGAAGAAGCTGTAATAAAATTGTGGTTATTTAAGGTATACATTATTAAAAAGTGTGAAAATACAGCGAAATTTTTGTAATTCACAAAAGTGAACTGAAAAATTGAAAGCAAATGTAAGTATCAGCATTATGCAAGATATACTAATTGCTAATACTAGGGCCTCGTGTAATTGATTTTTTTTCAATTTGCGAAGCCGGTCCTTCGTGCTGCTACCGGAGATTATATACGGTACACGATATTTCTGTAACTGTACTTACTGTACATATTGAAAAATTTCTGTATGCATAAAATTTGGAAATAATTTTATTTGTATATTTAGTTCATTTCAAAATGCGTGGAGGTCGTGGAGGATACAATTCACGCGGTTCCGGCTCCAGCCGTGGAGGTAATAATTACCGCAGTAATAATTATGGGCGCATGCAAAACTCTGGTGGAAGGTCCGGTGGTCGCGACGGCTATAATCACAACTACAATAGTAGTGGTAATTCTCGTTATAACAATTACAATTCTGGTGCAAGCGGTAGCGCTGGGCACTATGATCGTTCTAGGGATCGTTTCAATAATAGCACTGCTAGTGGCAGCCGACATGATTCCAGTCATAAAAGATCTTATCGCGTAAGTATTAAGATATTTCATGCTTATTGCTTTAACGTATAAAGGGCAGATTTGAATACGCAAACAGTACAAAACCTATATTTCGTAGGATTCTTCACGCGATCGCACTGATGATAGGAAACGTTCACGTCAAGACGTAAGTAAATTAAAAAACAATGCAGGATTTATTTAGTACTTTATTGAACAGGGAGTTAATCATATTCCCTTTAATTTAATTTATCTATTAACTTTAATATTTTATATATATTTATGCACGAATAGAAATGTATTTAGAAAGGTCGAATTTTGAGAGACGTGAAACATAAATTATGCGATTTGCAACAATTGATAAGAAAATTGTATAGCTCTGCCACCTAAGCAGAGTGGGTGCAGAGAGAAACTTTGCACTTTCTATGTGGCAGAGTTGAAACGATTTCGACTAAACAAACAAAGTCACTTATAAAGGCTCTTGGTTATACGTATTGATTGATAAACCAACGTCGCCAATGTGATCACCGAAAGAATTTTATTGAGTCCGAGATAAACGCAACAATATATGATAATATTAAAACTTAAATATTATATAGATGTTTATTTTGAAATGTGCTCATCGGCAGAGATAAATAAATTGCAACGTTGAATTTACATTGCTGTTCAAAGGCAACGAATATTACATAAAATAATATTACTATACAGTCTGAAGGTGTTAGCAACGATTATATGTGTATTATATTGTTTCGATGAGCTTTTCAGGCGTTTTACCAATGCCGCAATGAAACCTCCCCTTTTTACCCATTTCCTAAAAAAGTATAATTAAAACACATGTTCAAAACCACACAAAAAAAGTTAAAATAATTGACAGAATCTAAATGCTCAAAACCGTGTATAATTAAAATTCTCTAAGAATACATAAAACCAAAAACATCCTCATCATCGCCAACAGGATTATAGACGTACTTCATCGACTGGACGTGGAAATCGAACTCCACCGCCCCCACCGCCACCAATGGTCTCTACAGCCTCAACTTCAAACTACCGAAGCAGTGGTGGAGCTAATACATCTAGCAACTCATATCGTGGTACGAATTCACGCAACGATCGAGATGACTCCAATGCAAATACCAGCCGTCATCGCTCGCCAATGGGTATTCAAAAGCGTCCCATACGGACGGGCTATGTTTCAAGACCACGCGGAAATATGTCATCTTATCATCGTGGCGGCATGCGCACTGCTTTGCTAAGGGGGGGTGTGCGCATCATAAGAAACAACCGGAATGAGGCAAACGATTTGCGCATTATGCGCCGAAAGCTGTTGTATGCCCAACAAAAAGATCGTGCGCGTGTATTAAAGATACAGCGCCTCACAAGGTAATTAGAAAAACTAAAAATAAATAAAAACAAGGGCTGCATAAAAATTGCATTTGAGTTGACTTGAGTTAATTGTGTTGAGTTTTATGAAAATATGTTGAAGCTGAATAACAGAAAGGACTAATTATTTCTTAAACCAACTATGGAATTACTAAAAAAAAACACATAAATTGAAAAAATCAAACCATGCAAGATATGTTGAGATTATGTGATTTGGGTTTTGTTATTGTTGTTCCATTAAGAATTTATAAATTTCAAACAAAACACTATAAGTAGCTTGAATCTATATGTATCCACGTTTCCAACGCATAAATTATGAAGACGAACCAATAAGTGGCAACCGCCCTTGTATTAGATCAGAGAGGAAGGAATTTATTTTAAAACACTTAAAATCTTTGTATTTCTAAAAACAACTGCTGAATTCATTACTCTTTGACACTTTTTGAAGCACCAAAGAGGCAATGATATCCAACATGCGATTTAATATGAAGGCAGAACCGTATGATTAATTCAAGCATATACCATAAAACATTAGCAGCTGATTGACTTTTTCCACTCGAAGCTTTAAAAAAAAAAAAATTAAAAAAAAACTTAAACCTTTTAGCATCAGAAAGTACAAAATAATTTTGTTCATCAATTAATTTACCACTTTTGCGTTTGCGCTACATAAAACTAGCTCATTACGTCGTCGCAGGATAGTGCGTCGTTCGAAGAGTCCACGACGTTCTAAGAAGGACGATTCATCAGATGACGAGGAGGATAATGACAAAGGCAACGATAGCGATAAGGACGATAACAAAAGCGACACGGAGACTAAGAAAAAATCTTCGAAACGTAGCAGCAGTAAGCGTTCCAAGTCTTCAGAAAAAGGTGATGATGCCGAAAAAAGTGGTGGTGATGATGAAGATGATGATGGTGACAACGATGATGATGAAGATAATGAAGGTGATGACGATGTCAAGGAGGGTTCTAAGTCAGCAAAAAAGAGTAAAAAGGGTGAGGACTCATCAGCTGAAACAGATGATCATAAGGATGATGAAGATGAGGAAGATGGTGATGGCGAAGCTGAAGGTGGCACAGGAGATGCTAATGGTGATGGTGAGAAAGATAGTGGTGAGAAAGAGGTAAAGAAAGAAGGTAAGAAAAAAGAGAAGGAAGATGATGAACGCAAGAAGGATAAAGTCAAGAAGAGTTCATCATCGTCATCGAAGAAAGACAAGGATAAGGGTAAAGAAAGCAAGGAGAAACGTAAGAAGGACGAGCATAGCGATGACGAGGCGGAAAAGAAAGATAAAAAGTCGCACAGCTCACGACGTGATGATTACAGCAAACGCAGCTCGGGCCCACGTGTCAATTTGACATGTATCCATTGTCATACCAGCTGCTTCACATATCCGGTAAGTTTGATACTAAAATATTTTCTGTAAAATGTTTTCGTAAGATCTTATTAATAATCCTTTAAAATAATTTTTGAAACATAAATATATTTTAATTCAATTTTCTTCAAAACATTCAGGATTATCAACAACATTTGTATTCGCGCACTCATAAAAATGCTGTTCGTCAAATTTCCCTTCGGCAAAAGGCTCATTTGCTGCGTTTACGAGCTCGCCAACGTGCCGCACAGCGTGAAATCGAGGAGAATTCCAAGGAAGAATACGAATCCAAATTCTGTCATCTCTGCCGGCTGCATTATCGTCAACCCAAGGCTAAGCATCAATTGTCGGAACACCATAAGACAATGAAAAAGTTCTTAATGCCATATTGCTCCACTTGCCATTTGGCATTTAAGAGTCCAATGCTCTACGAAACGCATCGTTGTTCTTTAGAGCACTTGAAGGTGAGGTTTCTGAGTATAGTTCAAGACTAGCTAACAATTGTTCTCACCATCTGTGTTTTTTTTTTTTTTTTTTACATAAATCGCTTTTATATGTCGTATTAACTTAATTTTTTTTTTCTTTTTTCGCAGCGTAAGGCGCGTAAACGTGATTCGGATAGTGACAACAGCGATGAAGATACCCGCGAGATCGATTTGAACAAATTCCTCACTGTAGATTCCGTGGGTGAAATTGATGAAATAGATGATTTAGATGTGGATGCTCTATTGAATGAAGGAGAAGCAGGTACAGAAGGCGAAGAGACTGGCAAAGAGCGTCATCCCGTCGGCGCATCATTTATCAAGAAAGTAGATGCCTATTTCTGTGAACTTTGTAATCATTATTCAGTCGCCAGTGATTCTGTTGAAGCGTACGCCAAGAAGCATTGTCTACTAAGGTCGCATTTGAAGGCTTTCCTGCGTAATAAGGACGAGGAAGAGAAGGCAGCTAAAAAAGCTAAGGCTAAAGAAGAAAAGGATGCTGAAAATGACAAAAAAGACGTGAAAAAGAAGGAAAAGGATAATGAAGAGGAGGATAAGGATCGTGCTGAAGGTAACGGTCACGAAAGTGGCGGCGAAGAAGGCGAAGAGGTTGCTGAAGATAAGCTTTGGGAAGACGTTGATAAAGACTTGGGCGATTTATTGCGTGAAGTCGGACCAGAAGATCGCGATGATGAAGAAGAAGATGAATCGGTGCTTAATATAGATATTGAAAGGTAAATTATAAACGAAATATTTTTATTTAATTTTTATTTTTTTTAACGTTTAACGAAAATTGCAGTGAAAAACCAAAAGCCAAGGAAGTGAACGGTAAGAAAGAAGAACCCGCCCCCACACCACCAGCACCAGCACCTGCACCAGTTGAAGTAAAAGAAATTAAAGAGACAAAAACTGAAACGAAATCGCAAGCAACACCAGTTAAACCCAAGCCACAGCGCAAAATAGTATCGAGTTCCAAAGGAACGAGCGCATCTAGTGAAGCTAAGGATAAATCTACCGCAGCAAAATAAATTATGAACATTAATTATGCAATTTACTTTCATAGTAAATTATGATAAACTTTATGTAGATTATATCTAATAAGTTTTATGGACTTAATAGTATATTAGTAATTTCGTTTAATGCTGACAATGTATGATCTTACATGCATAAACTGTAATTGTATTGAAATAAATACAGATGATAAATAAATGTAGCGTATGCATTTTGACTAAAGCGCAGCCGGATAGTCGAATTAATAGATTCGTACCGTTACCAATCTAGCTGATGTAACAACAAAAACACGAGTTAAAAATAAATGACGTAAGAATACTTTCCAACAATTCTTTTTTGGTACTTGGTAACGGTTATTAATTCACATTCGGAATACATTTGCATGCATATGAACCAAATTGAAAGTAAATTATAGCAATAGAGCAGCTTAGTACTAATATAATTATGAAAATTGACCAAACTGTTCAGAAATGACCGGCTACAATAGTCTAAACATCGGACACTCATAAATCAAAAAAATATGTATGTGGGCCCCCGAGTTAATGTTGCCAACGCGGCAGAAGGAAGGTTTAGACCCCTCGCCAACTGTTTTAGACGTGCACAATTGCCCATAAATAAAACTAATAATAATATGATTAGCGTAAAAGGTAGTTTATGAAGAGAAAAAAACAAAAAACAATGTCAACAGCAGCATCAACTTGTTGGTCATTGCCTATTGTTATTGTTGGTTTTTTCTTTCATAATATTATATTTTAACGCAGTTTTGATTAAGCGCCAATAAAAAAAAACTAAACAACCGGTGAAAAGGGGCACAACTGTCACGGTCGAGTGCCTCACCGGCGAGTTGACGGCGGGAATTAGCGCTCTAGGTTTGAATGTGGTAATTTTTTTTCTTTTTTTTATATTAATTTTATTGTTAAATCGTCAACTTCACTTTCACATCCATCTTCTCGCTGTGAACCCTGCTATATTGTCGTGGTTGTGATTTCCTGTTGCAGTGGGTGGCGGCTCGAAAATGACATTTTTGCATGGGAGTTCAGCTAATACATACAATGTTCACATATATTTACATACACAGAGCATTAGTAGGCATTGCATATTTTTAAACATATTTCTTCCGTCATCATTTCCGGCGCTGCAGTTGGCTTAGATACAATGGAGCGATTATTTTTCTCTCCATTTCATAATTGATCGTTTTATTAGCATCAAACTTTTCAAATTTTCAATTCCACTTTCACTGTTGACGTGATGTCATCACGAAGATGGCGCCACATGCTGAAGTAAGTCTATGTACATACATATATATCTACATATGTAGGTACAAAGAGCGTGAGGAGCATAAAATATGAAGATTTTATGAGGAAAGGAAATTCCATAGCGGTTTGATTGCATAATTATGAGTAAGTACATTCAATACCAATCACAGTCATGGCAAGCAAAAATGAGTCCATGAATATATAGATTTGAAGTTATATTCGTATGTACCTATTTCGAATACTCCCAAGGCCGATTCATCGGATGTCGACATCGCCCATGCTTCTGCACCATAAAGGGGGACGAGTATGATGACTATCTCGTCGTCCTCGACTACCCTCTTCACCAGCTGGACGAAGAAGTACAGGCTTGAATTAGATGTGAAGGTCGATGACGACAAAGAAACCTTGCTGGCAATCTACAAAGCTATTGGCCGGCCGGTCGTAAACTATGCTGCACCGATCTGTGTGCCGTGGACGAACGAGACGCAGTTGAAGAAGGTACAGGCCTGTCAAAACACCGCCCTTAGGACCGCGACAGCAAACCTCCTGATGTCGCCGGAGCATCGCTTGCACAGCGAAGCATCTATGCTACGAGTTAAGCAGCATAATGCTTTGCTGTGCTAATCCTACCGTAAGGGGCACCCCAATATGCACCTTATTGAAGCCGAACCTCCACCTAGGCACATCGAGCTGCCTCGAGAGACCCGCGTGACTCTGGCGCAACTTAGGTCTGGATATTGTAGCAGGTTAAACTCCGACTTATTTAGACTCGATCCCAGCGTACCCAACGTATGCCCTGCATGTGGAGAGTCTCCGCACGACACTAACCACTTCTTCACATGCCCCCTTAAACCGACTTATCTAACCCCCCTCTCCCTTTGGTCCAATCCCGTTGAAAAAGCACGTTTCTTGGACCTCCCTTTAGATGACCTCGACGACTTAGAGATTGATTAAGTCTGTCCTAAGCGGGGTTAAGGAACCGCTACAACAACAACAACAACAACGAGTATGACGAAGGACTTGTAGTGTTTGGTGTTTGTTTGTTGAGAGAGGACTTTATTTTTCTATTACTTACTCAGACCAAAGTAGCACCTTTTGCCAATAATAATTCTTCGTTTGGATTTCCAGACCGACATTGTTGTTGATTTTAATGGTAGTCCCTAGACTTATATGACTGCCAACAGTGACGTGGGAGCCGGTTCGCAAATGCGATGACTGTTTGTTTGATGACAGGAGATAATTCGTCTTGCCCTCGTTCACTACTAGACCCGTATCCATCGCTTCCTTTTCCAGTATGGAGAAAGTAGAACTCACTGCGCGGTTATTAAGGCACACGCCAGCCAACATCGAACCTGCACCATGTTTGAATAGCTATGTCGATAAGCCGTCAGCTCCAACCGCTAATCGGCCCTCGTCATAGTTGTATAACGGAACATCGTTTCCATCTGCATCGATTGGGATTTCATGGGGTTTTCCATCTCTGAGTGTTCCGTTTTCACTTTCAATCAGCAGGCTGGAGAAGTGTTCCCTCCATAAATTCAGTATACTTTAGGCATCAGTCACTAGATCACCTCTCTGGGTCCCACAAGAGTTTGCTCCGCTCTTAAAACCTTCTGTAAGTCACGGTATCTTTTCGCAGAGGAGTTTGCTTTGATGAACAGCAACCAAAGGGACCTGAATCGCTTCAACTGTAGAGGAAGAGATCAAGACTCAGGATATGAAAAAATATGACAGTTAACGGTTTTAGACAAGCTAAGTCGTCAGTCTTTGCTCTTTGTGAATGTTTGGGAATTCAAGACACCAAGTTATGTCATTTCAGGGAATAACTTCATCTTTGGCAACCGGCGATTACTATATCGATTATTTTCAAAGCTGGAGTGTTTTCGTTGATATGTACCTTATAACGTGCTAGGCAGCGTAACCACAGTCCCTTTATTCGTTGAAATACGTTGATGTCGCTCTTCGTTACAACGTCTCTGGCACTCAAAGTTGTTAGGACTCGTCGGATGTCGTCTTCGTAGTAAGAAGTTCGTCAAATGAGGACTTTACTTTTGAGCTACCTTCTCAGTCCGAACAAGCACCATTTGATAAGAGTGACTCTGCCGCGGATACCGTGTTGATTCTTTAGATATGGCTGAAAGCGAGAAAGGAAGAGTGGATCCACTCCGACATCTTCTTGATCGATCTGTTCATTCAATTTATTGCTTACTGGATTTGGGATCCGCCACGTACATTTCATCTCCAATCGAAAAGTAAATCACGGCTCTTCTAGCACAAGTTACAGATAAGTTGGTGGTTGAATTTAAGTGCAGAAATTAAGCTCCTGTGTGGAGAGTTTTGCAGTTTTTGATAGTCCAACTATCAACTGTAGTTCTCCATTTCGAGATAGTTTTGTGAACGCTAAATCATTCCCCACGCCATTGTCCTCAGTTTATTACCTCTATCTTTGGTTGTGAGTCAGCCATGGTTCGACATTTCTCGTAACCATTTAAAATCCAAATTATCACTAAATTAAACATGGGAACTATTATGAGGGCAAATTGGAATTTGAATGATGAACACATCAGCTTACATACATACATATGCACTTGCATTTCTTCACATACTAGTACATATGTACCTATGCTGGAGTGCATACCTTCATGAAGCGCACATGCTGCCTAGACTAGCTCACAAACTAACTATGTTTGCATTTATGAATGTGGGAATAATCAGTCTGTACGTATGTGTGTTCGTATGTAAATGCAGTTATACGCATATTTTTCAATAAAAACTTTTTCAAGATTTATAGTTGCATTGTTCTACAGCTGCAGTTTATGTTGATTTTGATGCTGCAGTCGCGTCGATTATTCGAAGTTGCTAATCCGGTTTACTGAGCTCATCCATTACTATATATGTATGTACATACGAGTACATACATACACACATTTATGATCATCATTTCCATTAAAAGTGCGAGCGTTGATTTAACGCTTCGCTTTGCTCTTTGATATTTGAAAGATCAGCGGGTGTACTCGATGCCACAATTGATGCATTTTCGAGGCAACTTATTGTTTATTGTTTTTGATTTTTTTAAGCGGTGGGTTTACTACAATAAATCGTAACAGTTACCGATAAAATTTAAATATATACATTAAGGAAATGAATAAAGGCATAATTGCATATACTTGGGTATAAGTACACACATTCATACGTCACTATTAATTTGTTGATTAACACTTGTAGTATATTGTAGTATAGTAGGTATACACGTATGTATTGAAAGTTTCGTACTTTAATTTATAATAAAATAAAGGTAATTAACGTCTACAAAAACTGCAATCAAAGAAGAAGTCTTGCATGCCTACTTTCTGAGAGTAGACATCATAATTCGATGTAAAGGAGATGTGGTTAGACATTTCAAAGAGCTGGTACGATGAGAAGCAAAAGTCATCTGTACACAGAAAATGAAGAGATCGAAAAGCTGGCCGACATGCGACAGCGCGAAAATTATATGAAGAATTGCGGCAACTTACAGAAGGTTTCAAGACCGGAGCAATCTCATATAGGAACAAAGAAGGTAATCTGATGACAGAAGAAGAAGAAAGTGGAATGCTTCTCCAGCCGGTTGAATAGTAATGGAAATGAGGATTTGGTAAACCTGATTTCCCAATAGATGGAGCTGGAAAAGACGTTTCAATATGCCACTCTAATGAAGTTCGAATAGCGGAATAAAAAAACGGCTGAAGCCGCTGGCTTACCTGTGAAGCTGATAAGGTGTCTCTCTATCATATGACTTCTTAAAAATTGATGCTTGAGAAAGTAATAAGAGCTGCAAGGCTAAATATGATGTTCATAACATCGGTCTTAACAACCACTTCTTTAGTTGGGTTTCTCAGGAAAAGATAAAGAAGTGAAGCGAATCTTAGAGAACGACAAGAAGACGAAATATCTCCTGTTATCAGACGAACAGGCAGTGCATTCAAACAGTATAAATCGCTAATCATTCTCATCCTGCTATATGACGCAGAAGCGTGGTCGATGTTGACGTCTGATTACTCGGCTTTGGGAGTCTTCGAGAGAAAAGTTTTGCGAACGATTTATGGACGATGAGCTTTACAATGAGTTATACGGTGGCATTGATATAATTCAGTAAATGAAGAGACAACTGCTACGCTAGCTTCGTCATGTCGCCCGATTCGATCAAAGTACTCCAACTTTGCAAGTATGCAGCGCCAAGCATCGAAAAGAAGAAACCCCTCCGAGTGTATTTCGGACTTGAAATAAAGATCCTCATAAAAAAACCATCATCCGTTCGGAGGCGGGTTAGTATAAACTGTAGGTCCCTCCATTTGTTGGAAAAACATCAAGACGCAAAACTACAAATTGGAGGAGGGGCTTCAGCGGATACAAATATATATATATATTCTTTGTAGCTTCAAAATTTTCACATAAATTACTTTCTCTGTCTCTCAGTTTGCCCTCTTATGCATTATTCCGAATTACAAAGACTTTACTGATTCAATAAATATTAGGTATCTTAACCGATTGATTATCGAATGAGGGCAATTTCGTGTTTCGAGTTCGTAAAAAATCTGTTTCTGTTATATAAATATATTCTTGAGTGTTTAAAAGTGGGGTTTTTCCAACAAAATATTTTTTCCATCTCTTCAGGGTACAATTTCGAAGTTCAACGCGCTGCTTAACCTCGGATTTGGCTAAAGAAATTACTTACATTCATACATAAACAACACACATAGAAGTAGTGACTATAGGAACATATGAAAAATGTATATTGTATATATGTACATGCACATTCGAATGCTTCTGCTTATTTTATTTCAGATTTCTCGCAGATTTTTTTACCCATTATAGTTTTTGTAAAATACCCTAGTGTATATATTAAGACAAGCTTTTGAATATTTTTTGCATCAAAGTGTGAATATGAAAAATTCGACTGATCTTGGGAAAATTCCCATATCTAATCGCTTTATATGAATGTACGTAAGTATGTGCTCTTATATAATTACATATGTTAACAATAAGTCATACTGCACTCAAGGCTTTTCGCCATGGAGAAAACTTTAAAGAATTTATTTAAAAAAAAAATTAAATCGAGTTCTTAAGTTCTCAACACCTTCAAAGCAGTCATTGTGTTAGATTTTTCTACTGTAGGCCAAGCCCAATTTTTTTTTAAATTTTTTATAGTATGTACCTAATTGGCGTATACAAACAATTTTTCCCCCTGAGTATGCTTGTAATTATGTATTTAGCAAGAGAAACATAACCAAATATAATTTGCATATGGTAATGTTATATGAATCTAGATTAATGCGCGTACTTTACATGATTTTGCTGGGATATTAAATTAACTCAAAAATATTCGCATTTGTTTTAAAACGTTTCTTATGCATGCGAAAATTTAAATTCTGTCTAATTTTTTACATATTTTATTTAGTTTGAATACAAAACCGTTAGTTATTTTTATATTTTTACTTACCACTTCCTAGTTGTCTTAAGAAACGCAAGTTTTTGCTTTTAAAATAGTTCATATATAAACTATTAATTCAACTTTTTGACAGAAAATTCAACATTTAATGAAATATTTTATTCATTCGCGTATCGAATTGTATTGTCTTTAAAAATATATGTATTTTGAATTCGCAACTTAAAAAAAAGCAAAATATATTTTTTTAATATTGACTCAATGATACTTATTAAATTAATTCATAATGTGCATGTTTATATATTTATTAAATGTAATTATTAATATTCACGCTCCATTACTGTGCGCATGAGCTTTGTATACATTGCCTTGTCAGGTTTTATCTGCGCCACTTCCTTATTGTAACTTTCAACCGCAACAATACCTGACGTTTTCGCCACTAAAAAACCTTTGCCTTTTGTTTATTTTATCTGTTGTTTTTATTTTCCATTATTTTTCTCAACTTTATGTGATTTTAATTATATTAATCGTGCATAATTTCTCCTGGTCACTAAATAATCGCCTGCTGTTGCTGTCAATTTCCGCTCATTTGCCATTTAATTTGGCAATCGGCGATTTACGACACGCGTCAGAGGTTGACTTACGTTAATTTTCTTCAATAAAAAAATTTTTAGTGGCCCGTGGAAAAAAATATAAATCAAAATTTAGTACAACCAATATGAAAAATAGAAAAAAATGTACTTGCTTTGCTTAATGAGCACATATATAAATATAAAAAATATTAACATACATATTATACATAAAAATGTAATGTGCGCTTGTAGATATTCTGTGTTCTCCAAAAGTTACCGACCGGTTGGCTTAAAATTTTATCATATTGATCCTATGGGAATGATTATACGAAAAAAAAGAGAAATGGACCTGAACTGATCTATGCGAAAAAATCGCATTTTTTGTTCCATTTACTTGAAATTCTGTACATACATAGGTAGCTATTTACTTAGATTAGCAGGAAGACTATTCTGTTCTTTGGGAACCAGCGAGTGAACCAGCGACTGACCTATTCGAGAAAATCATACTTCTGGTTCGATTTACTTGAAATTCGATACATAGGTGGCTTTAGCGAAAAAATCGTATTAATAATTCTTTTTGTTTGAAATTTTTACGGTTATTGAATTGTTTTTTTTTTTTTTTAAGTATATATATTCATGGTTTGTTTTAGTTAAACTTTTGATTGATATGTCTAAATGGAATACTTTTGTTTCCAGGAAATGGATCAGAGACTAGGAACCAAGTTCGATTTGCTCGAACTTTTCTAAAATAATTTCTTTGCAGGAAAATTATCACCGACAGATTGATAAAAATTAGTATGGTTTGAATATAAACATAGATCATGTTCGTTTCGCATTTTAATTATTTTGCGGCCACGGGTTCAACATCAGTGTGAACAAATCCATATCCGAATGGTACATTTGGTTACCTTCAAGGCATTCATGTTGATATTTTCGTGAAAAACTCTGAGCAGCGAAGAAGTGACCCACAAATAATACAAATACGTAGATTTTACGTTCCTCTGTAAAGATCAGCATACATATCTCGACCCTTGCCTACCGACTGAAATTTTTACACATCAACATTGAAGGTCATTCCTCCATCAACACCAGCTACAGAGATCAATGCTTGTCTCAAATACTTACCGATGTGGCAACATGTACAAACCCTGCCGATATATTTCCAACGTATATCTATTAACATCAGTTACTGAAAATGTGGAACGACAAAATACTAATTGATCGGTCTTCCGGACGGATAACATTACACGACTTCTGTAATTTAGTGACATGAAAAGAAGAATGGATTTACGTAGTATTCTCAACTAACCTAATCAATTAAATTGATGTATGGGTAAGTGAGTAATAAGATGTCTGCAATTTCAGCCACACTATTCAGCCCAACATTGAGAGCAAATCCATCACATACCAGTCAAAATACACCGTTGTGAAAGCAAATGAGGAAATCAATTATCCAACTGAATTTATTAGTTTATAAAGCAATATTAAGCTACGTAATATTAATCAGCCGATACTCTGCAACAACACACGACTTGCAGTCAAAAAATTGCAGAGGACGTAAAAGAGGCAACAATTCTGAGCGGACCTCTCAAAGATTACAGCAGCATCATTCCTCGAATCCCTATAATTCCGTCCGAAACTCCCTTTCAATTCAAGTGACTACAGTTCAACAAAATTCAAGGTCATTATGTGGTCTTCATTTAGGTAAGGACAATTATATGTTGCATAATTTAGAGTTGGCGTGGCCAATGGGAAACCAAAAATGTTGTATACCCTCAAGTATTGAGTAAATAAATATTTATGCGTCCCAGCAAAGCGTTGCAGGTTACAGCTAGTATATACGTAAATATATGTAAATATAAACATACCAATATATATTTAACTAAATGCTTTTATTTTGATCACAAAACCTACATTCATTGGTAAAAAAAATACAAAACAGAAAAAAGATGTGCTTAATTTTTTATACTTAATGTTAATGTTGATTTTAACACCTGTTTGTTGGTTTTTATTTTTCTTTTTTTTTGTCAAATATTTTGCAGACTGTTCCATTTTATGTTCGTAGGTATATTAAACAATGCATACATATGTTTGTGCCAACAAGAATTGGTAATGAAATGGTAAAACTACATTCACTGTCACTTAACTGGTTTTTATTATCTGTTTGACGAATCTCAACAATCTGATTATTATGTGTGAAAGACAAATTGGGAAATGCATTACTAATTTAATCAATCAATGACAGTAATTTTTTATTTTAATATTGATATGTTCATGTTTAAGTGCGAATATATTTAAAAAATAATAATAAAAATTTAAATATTTAGCCAAAAATGTGCTACATTACATAGTCCTGTCTCGCTGTTAACCTTTGTTATAACTTGACTTACTTATAAGCTCGCTACAAGCAAATTAAAAAAACAAAAACAGATAAATACGAGTAAATATAATTTTTTGACTGTCCCTTTGATGACAGCAACCAGCTGTAAGATGCAGCACCTCGCTGTGGCACATGCTCAACGAATGTACGAAAAATGAAACATTGAATATCTTTCATCAGAATTTTATTTACTAAATACCTGAGGAACATATTCGATGTCATAGGTTGGTCCTGAGCTTTGTTGATAGGGATTGCAAACGCTAGTCGAAACGGGAAATGTTGACTTATGTGAGACGGATTCGCTTTCAGTGTTGAACAGAATAGTGTGGTTGAAATCGTAGACATCTTAGTTTGTTGCAGCGAGGATAGTTCATTCATTCAGCCATGATCCTTATATTATGTGTACAACTTTGCTTCCGTCGTTTTCCGATAGGTGGCTGTACCGGCTGAGGCTGGTTGAAATACATAGATGATAATGCCTTTAAAGTGAGTGTGGACAGTGCCTAACGAATTGTCATCACCGTTTCAGTGACAGTTTTCTTGTTTTCGTATTATTCACGCTCGAAAATGTCCGTTTATGTGCCCAATTCTCGCCATTTGCGGGAAGTTTTACTTTTCTGTTACAATTCGAAAAAAATGCAGCTGAAGCGCATCGAATTCTCTCAGAAACTTACGGTGATGCTGCTCTGAGTGAAAGAACGTGTCGGGAGTGGTTTCAACGTTTTAAAAATGGTGATTTCGACGTCGAAGACAAATATGGTGGTGGGAGAGAAAAAACCTTCAAAGATGAACAACTAGAAGCATTGCTTGATGAAGATTCGTGCCAAACCCAAGAACAGCTTGCCGAATCGTTGGGAGTGAGTCAGCAAGCCATTTCAAAACGTCTCAAGGCCCTGTTCTATTAATTTTGGAAAAAAACGGCGGAAGCAAAGTTGTACACCTAATAATTTAAATGGATATTTGGGGCATACTTTACTTACTTTACTGGCGGAGACACCGCTTACGCGATTTTAGCCGAATTCATAACATCGCGCCATTCATTCCGTTTTCTCGCTGCTTGGCGCCAATTGGAGATACCAAGTAGAGCCAGGTCCCTCTCTACCTGGTCTTTCCAACGGAGTGGAGGTCCTCCTCTTCCTCTGCTTCCACCAGCGGGTACTGCATCGAATGCTTTCAAAGCTGAAGTGATTTCATCCATTTGGACGACATGACCTAGCCAGCGCAGCCGCTGTCTCTTCATTCACTGAACTATGTCAATATCATCAAATAGCTCGTACATCTTATCGTTCCATCGTCTGCGGTATTCGCCGTTACCAATGCGCAAAGGACCATAAATCGTTCGCAAAACTTTTCGACTCCCAGGTCGACTCATCAGATGTTGACATTATCCACGCTTCTGCGCCATATAGTAGGACGAGTATGATGAGCGACTTGTAGAGTTTGGTTTTCTTTCGCCGAGAGAGGACTTTACTTTTCAATTGCTTACTTAGTCTAAAGTAGCACCTCTTGGCAAGAGTGATTCTGCGTTGGATTTCAAGGCTGACATTATTATTGGTGCTAAAGCTGGTAATCTACGACCTCGAAATTATGACTGTCAATAGTGCGGTAGAAGCCAAGTCGCGAATACGATGACTGTTTGTTTGATGACAGGAGTTATTTCGTCTTAACCTCGTTCACTACCAGACACATTCGTTTCGCTTCTTCATCAATTCTAGAGAAAGCAGAACTAACGTGGCGGTTGTTAAAGCCTATGATATCAAGATTACAAGAGTGTAGTAAAAGAATTTACCTTCTCTATTCAGCAGCTCTGAACTGATACCTGAAACTTCATTTGGTATCGAACGGCTCAGAGAGGTTCTCTCCAGCTCTGGCTGCGGTTCTGGTGTTGCACGCTCCTTTCGAGCGGGTAATTTCCAAGATTTGGCGTATGGTGAATATCTAGTCTACGATTGATTTACCAGTTCTAAAGTCACACTGATATCACACTTAGGTGCCAATCTTCGGGCATGCTTTCATCCGACCTTATCTTGCAAAAAAGCTGATGCACGCACCTGATCAGCTCTTCACCACCGAGTTTGAATAGCTCTACCGGTAATCCATCGGTCCCCGCCGCTTTGTGGTTTTTCAAGCGGGCGATTGCTACTCGGACTTCTTCGAGTCTTCCTGTTAATCTAAGCAAAAAGCAAGCTATATATCTAATTTCAAGTAAGTCGAACCAAGAATACGTTTTCGCATAGGCCAATCCCTGGTGCTATTGAAATTAAACTTCGCTCTCGATAAACCAAAGCCAAGCTCCCATGTATGTCTTCGTATCAATGCAACGATAAGTTGTATGAGATATACACGTATGTACACATGGTTGTATAGCGAAATCGACATATGTAGTCCAGCTACGATCGTCTAGATAGACCAAAAAACACTTCAGTTTTGAAAGAATGCTGTCGGAAAAAGATAGTGCGATTAGCTATTCAACCAATTCGTGGTACTAAGGCAATTGAAGAAGTGATTAAAGATTCCAAAAAGGCCAAAAAGGTTGTCCAAAATTGAATTTCAAATAATTAGAAAAAATATAAAGTCTCTTTTTTTATGGGATGAATCTTGCATCTAGTACAAAAATAGCTTTAAAGAGCCTTCAGTCACATTGACCGTTAAATTTGATTGTTAGATGATGCAATTGGCTACTAACTGTAATTGTAATGAACACTTTCACATCTCTTTCCGCGTATTTTATTTATGCCTACTTGACAGGAACTAAAAAAAAATATAAATATATAAAAAATCCGCGAATATATTGCTGACAATAAAAGCAAATATTACTCTAATTACAAAAGCTGTATCAAATGACCGATTTTATCACAAGTAGATTTAAGAAGGAAGTCCCACAAATTATTTCTTTTGTAAAATTGTATTGTATATAGCCAATTAAGTCAAAATGTTAACAAAAGTATGTATATATACATGCATTTTTATTGAGTTAAAAGGCTCTCAGTAGCATTTACATGTCAAAAGAGGAAAATGATATCTGCTTTCTTTACAATGTTATATTAGTCAAAGATTAGTTCATAAGATTTGCTGAAGATGAAATGCAGTTAATATGATATATTAAAGTTTATAAGGACAGACATGAACTAATGAACTAATTTTAATTTGTTTTTCAACAAACAATTTTTGAAGAGAAAAGAAAGATATGTGAGAGCACAAAGCCAATCCTCACCTCAAGAAGTGCCCACAGCATTCACGTATGACAGAGCTTTGCATTTTTACTCTTCCGGTGAATGGGTTTGAAAACTTTATGTGCACCAATTAATTCAATTGAGAGCCACCACCAAAAAATAAAATAAAAACAGTCTTAATAAAAACTCTTGTTAATGACCGACCAAATGAAAAGCAAGTAGATATACATACCTACGTGTACATACGTTTACACACATCTAACATGGGCTCTCATTAGCTACAAACGGTGTCAGTTTGTATGAGGAAACACGCAAAAGCACGATATTTGCAATAGTCGATTTACTACATACATACCTACATATATACATTTGATATGGTATTACCATTTCTCATATATATTTATTCCCACTGTACGAATTTTTGATATTCAATTATTTATTAGTCATTACAGTGTCATGCATCACATGCACTACAAATAGTACTCGTACATACACGTATGTAAATATGTTTGCAGAAATATATATCTGAAGTCTAGATAGTGGTTTATGTAGGTTGCATGCATCGCTAACGGCGCTTTGAAGCATAAAAGAAGCGTGTGACAAAGAATTAGAATTCCAAAATTTTGATGATTTCACGACACTACATATTTACCTATATTCCATTGGAATTTAAAACATGGAATTCTTACTCAAATTTCGTAATTACTAATATATAATTATTATTGTCTAGTTGCAAAATTTTGTTATTTATTGTTAGAAACTAGTGGGCTTAAGGTTAATTTAGATTAAAATAAAGATTAAATTGAATTTAAAAAATAGAAAAGCGTAGACATTACATATGTTTTGGCAATCGCCACTTGTCCACGACAGTCTTATTATGACAAAGCTGGAGTGTGTTCGCCCATCTCCACAACAGGGCTTATCTAGCATAGCTGCTGCTTCTTAAATCGCATAATTATACCAAAGTCGCTCCATATCTCGAACAGCTTATCGTACCATCGGACCATAAATCTTCTGCGATACATTTCCGAAATTTTCTAATGCTAATCCATACAAAGTTCGAAATGATGAACGATTTGTAGAGTTTTTGCTTAGTTCGTCGAGAGAGATTTTAAGATATTTCGTTTTGTACTCATTTACCACCAAACCAGTTAAAGGCAATTTTTTTTTCAGTCTAAAAAATGCAGAACTAGCGGAAAGCTTGTTAACATTAACATTACCAACATTCGCCAGGACTTTTACATTCTTACAGACAATTGGCCTTCGCTATTTAGCTCTGCTGCTCTTATTATTTTATCAAGCATTCAGTTGAAGAAGTCTTATGATAGAGAGTCACATTGTCAGTGACAACCTTTTAAGTTTTTTTAAGCACCTAAATACTACAGGTAGACTTTAGAACTAAGTACGCTCGGAAAGGTCGCTCAGACTCTCATTCGCGCAAAGAGGATTATTTTAAATTATCATAAGACCGTCTCAAATTTCAGTAAATTATTGTCTCTATAATTTTTTTAAATAATTCAATTATCTTTTAAAATATTCATATGTTTTACAGCTTAAATTTTTGTAGGCGAAACAAAAATATGGTAAATAAAATTTAATGTAACCAAAAAGTGTTTGGAGTAAAAGACGTAATAGCTCAATGTTGCAATTTTTTCTGCTTCATTATCATCATCATCATCATCAACACTACAAAAAGCGAATGGATAACGAGTAAGATTTAAATCATTAGTTCATACATACATATAGATATCGTTTAGAAAATAGAGTTGCATTCAATGTTAAATTAAATTATAGCAACCATTTACATGCATATGCACATAGTTGCTGCTTTATTGCATGGCAGCTAATTCAAAATAGATTTACTTTAACACAATTACACATATGCATACATGTATACATTTTACGAGCAGGAAAACAATAAGACGATAATAACAATAATGTCCCGCGGTAAAAATGTACTTTTGGCTAAAACATTAAGACGGAGCCAAAAACATGTGTGTATGTAGAAATATATACATGCATGCATTAAACGCCTTTTTATTGCTTCCCAGTTGAATTGGTTAAAAAAAAATTCAAGGAGATTTTTATCGTCAAGCATCTTAATTTATTTACTTAGCTGCTTACTTAGCGTACCAAAAGCGATTTTTTGTCATTAAAATATACAATGCATAAATAAAATTGAATGAAACTATGATCTGTGATCTATTTATTTTATTGTTGACATGACCCATGCGACAATAATTAAATTCAATAATTATGGTACTTAAAAAATTACTTAATATACTCGCGCAACATATTAATAAAACATAATAAATTATTGCCTAAAGTCAAATTCTAGCATTTATGTCCCTTGCGAATGCCTTGTTTTTTAACATTATCATGGTTTTTCAGTTTAAATACGGTATTCGCGTTGCCCATGCCCACTTCACATATAAAACTCTCGTGTCGCAGTTTTAGACACGATACTCCTCAAACGGTTTGACCAATTTTAATAAAATTTTAGGTGCATATTCAGTAGGTCTGAGAATAACATAACAGCCGGGCCTGGGACTGATCTATTCGAAAAAATCTTATTTATGGTTCGATTTACTTGAAATTCGGTACACAGGCAGCTTTAGCCGAGTGGTTAGCATTGCGTACTGACATTCGGAAGGCTCGGGTTTATATCCCAGTGCCAGCAACATCCAAAAGTTATGGAAAAATAATTTAAATAAAAAATTAAGTTAAATTTTCTAATTGCGGTCGCCCCTCGGCATGCAATGTCAACCCCTCCGAGTGTATTTCTGACATGAAATAAAAGCTTCTCATAAAAAGCTATCAGCCGTTCGGAGGCGGCTTAGTGTAAACTGTAGGTCCCTCCATTTGTTGGAAAAACATCAAGACGCAAAACAACAAATTGGATGAAGAGCTCGGCCGAAAATCGCTTCAGCGGTTACAAAGTAAGCGACCGATTGACTTGAAATTTCGTCAGATTGTTTCTATGATACCTGGAAGTGGACCGGGGACTGATCTATTCGAAAAGATCTTATTTGTAATTCGATTTACTTACATATCGTAGGTGTGTTTTTTTTTTGCTTAATTTAACAGGAAGACTCTTCTTCTTTCCGGGAAGAGGATCTGGGACAGATCTATTCGAAAAAAGTCGCTACATAGGTAGCTTTTTGCTTAAGTTAGCAGATAAACTACACTTCTCTTCGGGAAGTGAACCGTGGACTGACCTATTCAAAAAAAAAACTTATTAATGGATCAAATCACTTGAAATTCCTTACATGGCTGACTTTTTGCTTAGATTAACAGGAAGACTCTTTTTCTCTTCGGGGAAAAAACCAGGAACGGACTTATTCAAAAAAATGTATGGTTCGATTTACTTGAAATTCGGTACATAGGTGGCTTTTTGCTAAGATTAACAGGAAGACTACACTTCTCTACGGGGAGTGGCCCAGCGACAGATTTATTCGAAAACATCTTATTCTTGGTTCGGCTTGCTAGAAATTCGGTACATAGGTGACTCTTCTCTCCAAGAAGTGGAGCGGGGACTTGCCTTTTCAAAAGTCAAGCTATTTCTCTCTCCAAGAAGTGGACCAATGTCAATGGTAAAACCAAACATTTTATATTCCCCAAGTATTGAGTAAATAAAGTCATGATAAAAAGATATCCCATTATTAATTTTTCATACATGCAATGAGTATGTGCGCCAGCGAATAGTTTTAGGGTACAGCTAGTATAATATATAATTGGGGCTTTGTAACCACTGTAGTGATTTTCGGCCGATATTATTCGTAAAAATCAAATAACTATAATATTTCAATTCAGCAATAGATTATGTGGCCGCCGTAGCCGAGTGGTTAGCAATGCGTGCTGCAATGATGATTATTGTTGGTTTGAACTCTGGCCACATCAATATCGAAATTTATTGCAAATTAATTTTAAAATAATTAATTTTTCTAATTGTAGTCGGCCCTCGGCAGGGAATGTCAATCGCCCCGAGTGTATTTCTGGTATGACACAAAAATTCGGAGGCGGCTTAGAACAAACCGTAGGTATCTCCAGTTGTTGGAAAACGCCCACCACAAATAGGAAAAGGAGTTCAGCCAAAAATACCTCAGCGATTACAAAGCGCGAATAATACATTATGTGTATATATAGAAATACATACTTGTATGTTTGTAATAATAAATTTTATAAGCTTTACATCACGCTTCATCGAGTAACTATTATAAATTACACGTACAATAATGAGGAAAACATTCTTTTAAATGAACTCAATTCTTCAGCTAGAACTAAATCCGGCTTCACCAGACGTGCCTGCATTCTATCTAAAAAAAGACTATTATTTCAAGGACATTGAAGCATCTATTGAAAGTTAAGAAGAAACGCAATTTTCATCAACGCCACTGAATAATACATTTTTTCTGTACTCATTCATTTTTAATGCGAGTTGATCATGTTTGCGTGCTTAACTTCATTAATCATTTAGGCAGCACATCTACCTATTTTTATTGTTTCAATCACAATGTTAGCAGAAATTCGTTACAGTTCTTTTATGTTTAAACTTTATTTTGTTGTAAAATTAATTTAAGGCGTTAATGTCTTCCTTTGGTTAATAAGCGTAATAAGTTTTGGGGAATTGGTATTTTGTTTGCTTAGGTTTAAGTACTCCAAAATACATACTACATATATCTGTTTGTTGTTAGCAAGATGACTAATGAGCGCTTTTTCAATGAACTGTTCATTATTAATTTTTTTCGTAAGATTTTGAGCGTAAGAAATTTGTAAAGAGTCACTTTACCAATTTTTTAGTAGCTTTAAATTAAATTTTCAGCTTCCAACAAGTAGACAGTGCTTGAAAACAATAAAAAAAATTAATTAAATATTTTACATACAGCTGTTGGTGTGCCTTATTAATGGTTGATTAATAATTCACACACATGCTGATGAATTATAAACCTACATATATCAAATATTGATTAATGGTAATTTAATATAAGGCAATATATTCAATTGAAATTAATTTAGTACTTACGGATCTACAGACTAAATGGTTAATTAACTCAGTTCTTTTTTTCAGAATACAAAATTTTTAAATTATTTTTTCAATCTCTTAAAGTTGAATAGGTTGAATATAAAGAGAAGCTTTGTAGCAATTTCAAATAAAACAAGAAAGACAAGCTGTTTCCCGCCATACCGAATTCCTTATACCTATCAACACTTATAGTATTTCGTTGAGGATTATGTATTAATTCTCATATCCGATTTCAGGGATCTTCCGTATCTTATATATAAAAATCGAATTCGTTTGGAAAGCCCCAGTAATCTCCAAAAATCTTCAACAGTTACCGGCCGATTGACTTGAAATTTAGTCAGATTCTTGGGAAGATTTATGCAAAAAAAATGTCGAGAAGCGGACCATGGACTGACCTATTCGAAAAAATCTTATTTATGGTTCGATTACTTGAAATTCGGTGCAAAGGGGCTATTTGTATAGATTAACAGGGAGACTCCTCTTCTCCACGGGAAGTGGACTAAGGGTCGAACTGTTCGCAAAATTTGTATTTATCGTTAAGTGTGTAGAATACCAAATTTCATGCATTTAGATGCGGCCGCAATAGCCGAGTGGATAGCATTGCGTACTGCCATTCTGAAGGTCAGGCTCGAGTTCTCCAATATCCAAAATTATAGAAAATGTATTTCTTCTAATTGCGGTCGTCCCTCGGCAGGGAAAGTCAATCACTCCGAGTATATTTCTGACATGAAATAAAAGCTCCTCATAAAAATCTATCGGGCATTCGGAAGCGACTTAGAATAAAATGTAGGTCCCTCCTTTTTTTTGGAAAACATCAAGATGCAAAGCCACAAATTGAATAGATGGATCTTTGATCCAAAATTTCACATTTGAACAAATCGGGCTTATGAGAGCTAGTCCTCCGATGTCGATAATTTCGGTGACAATATTTATTTGTATATACATAGGTGTGTAGAATAGAAAATTTCATGCTCTTAGATGTTTCAGATTTTCGTCCCAATACATCATATCTGAAAAAAATCGGTGTATGGTAATTTTCATTGTTTTATGATTCAACAATTTACTAATGGGCATGTACTAGCTAATAAAATAAATTTATAGCCCAAATACATTTATACGTGTATGCATATAATTAGTGGTTTTTGGCCGAACTCCTCCTTCATATTATAATGTTCGTCTTGATGTTTTCCAACGAACCTACGGCTTATTCCGAGCCGGGTTAGAACGACTGATGACTTTAAAATAATTTTTTTCTATAATTTTGGATATTGGTCGGGTCAGGATGCGAACCCATGGGCGTCGGCTCACATAGATATATTTAATTCTGTTTCTTACACAAGAAAAATTGCTTTGCAAACCGTTTTTAATTGAAAAAATGTTCCGTGACAACAACAACTGTTTGCTATGAATCTCGCCAACGCTCTCAAAATATTATGGTATATATCCATCTTAATCTGAGGTAACCAATAGATAACCAATGGTTATGGCGAATTCTGTTCACATTTACATAGATGATTGAAATTTGTTTAAAGAAATAGATAATTTCGTAAAATATTTAAATTATTTTCTACATTTAATACTATTAACCATTTGCAAATGCTTCGAAATATACTAAATTCTTAAAATTATAATTTGCCGCATTTCAATTTGTTTTGAGCTTTTACTTTCCATTCTGAGCCAATATATAATATATAATTTTTGCATTTGCATATATGTAAGTAGGTGTGTATAAATATGTGTAAATGCATACATAGGTATATTGTATTTTATGGGTACCTAGACGATGACTTTTAAATTCTGCTAAAGTTTCCGCAATCTGCTGCATTTGTTATTAACTGTGAATCATAAAAACATATTCACAACATTTTAATTACAACCTAAAGCGAAAATTAATTTCATACTTTGTAATTAAAAAAAAAAATATCTCCGATGCTCCTTTCAATCTAATAAACCAGAATTGCAACTGCAATACCAACAAACAAGTTTATGCATGTAAATACGTCAAATATGTAATTCTAAATATATGTAAGTACAATACATTAACACGAAGATGTATGATGTGCATGAACTTTTACGTATATATTTACGTCTGTATATTTGCTTTCAAAATTGTATTAGCTTGAGTTTTGCGCAGAATTATTTACTGTTAAATTGGTAAATTGGGGCAATCAACAATATCCGTTACATTAGCAGATAAGTGTCCTCTATATGGAATTATGTATGTACGTTTGGACATTTACATACGCACACTTATTTATAATTTTATAGATGGTTAGAACCACTATATGGCTGTTAAAAATCTTTTAATTTTATT
The DNA here is from genome assembly GCA_037013455.1 of Ceratitis rosa. Classification (NCBI taxonomy): domain Eukaryota; kingdom Metazoa; phylum Arthropoda; class Insecta; order Diptera; family Tephritidae; genus Ceratitis; species Ceratitis rosa. Next base: position 3,446,847 of record JAWMAG010000025.1, on the reverse strand, counting down.
ATTGGATTTATATGCATACATATGTACATATATGTATGCACATGCCAGCCTCTTGGGATCAACAAAAACGTCAACACAGCAGCCGGCGTGCGCAGACAGACATACGTGTACAGAAACTGAAATGACAGTTGTGCTTCAGTAAAGCGATGACAACCTGTCCACTCAAATGTTAAGGTTGAATATTTTGCTACCAAAGATTTGTGGATCGAAATGGTAGCCATGGGTTACATACATACATATACTATGTATACAAATGTCACAAGAATATTTTCTACAATACAGTGCCGTTACAAGGTTAAGGGTTGAATTTTTAAGAAAATTCTTTTCAAGATTTAAAAAACAAAAATTAAGTACTAAATAATAATTTAACAGATAGCCCTAGAAGCTAGTGTTTTCAATTTATTAAAATTTCAATTATAATAAACCAATTTTTGGTGCGTGTGTTGATGGTTTTCCAACAAATGGAAGGACCTACAATTTATTTTAATATATATAATATAATATTTATTTCAAATATATATGTGTATACATATATGTATGTAGTAACGCTGATTAAATTGACACTTTATAGTCATGAGACGTATACTAACACGCATGCATACATACACTAGACATCAAGAAGTGCAGCAAAAGTTGTTTGCTAGTTCGTCCCTGAATAATCGTAACAAAAAGTAATACAAAATCAACTAAAAGTGTCTTCGGTAGTAAAAATATTAATTTGAAATGGCAACCAATGGCTACTGTTATCCGCTTAGAAGTGAATATGTAACAATTGCAATTGATATGCCAATCCGAGGAAAAATGAAGAAGAACAAGATATATAATTTATACTAGGGATGTGCTGAAAATTCAGATAAATTAATTGGTATTCAAGAATCACTTTTTTTTCATTTCTATATTGCATTTCAAACATAAATTAAAAATATTTGCACAATTTTTTTAGCTTTTAAATATTAAAAAAAAAATCTAAAACTCTTTGAAACGCCGATATTTAATTTGTTTATTTTTCAACAGAAATTAACTGATTCTAAGCCTTAATTATAAGCTCGAAAAATTATGGTTTTTGAACAATATTTCGACTATCTCCCTTTTATGGAATTAAAACTATGATTACAATTAATATCATGTTTATTTTGTACTGCTTATAATAATAAATTTTTCTCATTTGAAGGATGAAATCGTTTTTTGTTATATTATTTATATATTATATATAATAGGCACTTGGAGGGACCTATCGTTTATACTAAGTCGCCTCCAAACTGGTGATGGTTTTTTTATGTCAGAAATATACTCGGAGGGGTTGACATTCCCTGCCGAGGGACGATCGTTATTATTTTTTGTCTAAATTAATTTTCTCTATCTAATCAATCGGCTACCGCGGCCGCCATTCCACTTATCTTATTCAAAAAAGTTGAAATAAGTAGCAATCCTTCAAGGAACTATAATTGTTTTCTTGTTTGAAAGTCTCATTATAATTTTCATTTATTTTAAAATTTCCAAGCAGATGGTAAATCTTAACATTCACTTTCTTTTAAACTCGTATTAACCATATGCCCATCAGAAGAGAGTATATTTCAAAGATGACTAGATACGAAAATTACCATGTGGGATGTGTGTCCAAGAATTTTCACGCGATAAGGCATACCTACGCAAGAGGCGACTAAATTCAAAAAGTTCCGGCGATAGTCGGGTCTTTATACCCGAACGACCCAGTCTTTTATCCAACGATGTACTTTGGGGAATATTTAAGCGGCGCTCATTTCATTTCATAATAGCGCTCAAAAATCTACAAATTTTATAACAATTCAGAACAGTGACACTGTTTTAAAGGAATTTTTTGGTATTTTGCTACGAGCATGGAGTACACCAGATGTCTTTAGTTGCAATTTTACACCAATAATTTATTGAGAAACAATCGAAAATTTAGTTCTGTTAAGTTTTAACATTAGAACTACAATATTGTCTCTAATATTTCTTACTGAAGCAAATTTATTTTTATATTCAAATAGTAATTTTTTTTATTTGGATAGTTATACTGGTGTCTTTTGCTCATCTGCTTAATCTGTTAAATATTCTCCGATCTGTCGCTGCTGCTAACACTGGAATATGAGATGGGAGAACAATGTCAGCTGCAATATTACAAATTTCTTAAACTCTAGTCATCATTGCTATAACTTTCAAAGTTCAAGCTGAACACCAATTACCACTAGTGAACTAGACTCTATTTATTAATTTGCTGCGCTAAAGATTTAACTAATCCTAATTTCAGTGCTTTCAATAAAATATTAGCCGAGAATTTTTATTAATAAAAAGACAAAGACTGATTTATTGTGAATACAACCCTAATTTAAATAACCAGTTAAATTGTAGAAAATATGGTAAATGTTTTAGGCATGAAAAACACAAAATTATATATTCTATAACATCAAGAGCAACTACTTTTAAGCCATTAAATGGACATTCGTTACACATGCCGAGAAGTTGCATCTAATGGAGCGGATGACAGGCAGCCAGAGCATGCCAGAGTTATTTTGGTTTTGCTTTTTTAGTGTTTTTTTTTTTTGTAACAGTGCTAAAGATGTCATTGCAATTGTAACTAATTTTGTTGTAAGTTGTTGCAAGATTCCACCAGCGGCAGTCGCTTTTGCAGGCATTGTTTTTTAGTCGAGTTGTGGTTATTGTTGTTGTTGTTAGCGATTGCTTGTCTGATTATTGGCCAAGCTGTTGAATGCTTGACTACTGTTCATTCGTTAAAAATTGTTGCTGTTGCAGCTTTTTAATAGATACATTCATAATAATACACAGATGTATACATACAAGCATTTAAACATATAAACATGCAAACATGCAAACATGCGCATTGCATTGGTGATGTCGTTGATGTCTTTTTCTTCCTCCTCCTCATTCACCTCTTCTTCTTGCTCTCGTCTCCTACTTGTTATTACCAACGATGCTAATATTCGTTATAGACACAGTATTTCGGTCTCTCGGTATGCAACAGTTTCACAACCCCGACCGACTGACAACAAAATGACAATGAGAAAAACTAACCGCGCGGCTTCTCGAACGACAACAACTGCTGCATCGCAATTTCGGCGTACTGCAATGAACGCAGTCTAGTTGTCCAAATGCTCTAATACCAACACTAGTCCAAGCAGAGTGAGCAACAATTGGACGCTGCAACAATGGCGCAGTGGAATTATGTTGCTGCAGCAGCCAATATTTTAAGTGATTTTCCTATTGTTGTTGCTATTATTGTTGTTGGCTGACTGTTGATATGCATCTTTACATACAATATAAAGAAAGTGAGATGGCAGGAAAAAAGACCACAAATAGCAATAACACTAACAATACAAGTATCTATGTATGTATGTGTTTGTATATATAAGTTTATTGTTTACATAAAATAAGAAATGGAATACAAGTAATTCAAGATGACAACAACGACGATGGAGACGACAACGACAACAGCGACAAAGCCAACAAAATAGATTACGCAAATAAATTTGCTGCAAACAAGCATTCATACATATGTATATGCATACAGATAAAACATTGGATTTTTCAATTGTTATTATTATTTTTCTTGTTGTCGCTCACATTATAGAGTTTTTTATGTTTACAATTTTTGTTGTTATGTATTCAATTTGTGATGTTTTTGTTGTTGTCGTGCAGCGACGTAATATCCAATGTTCACAAGTGATTTACACCTGCACAAGAGCTCATCAATTTCAATTTCCATTTCAATCATCAGCAACACCGACACTTGTACCGTTACTTGATCACCCACTTGGCCACTTAACATATACGCTCACATGAGTGATTATGATATGCGGTTATGCAGCCGCTTCTCATCGCCTAATTCACATTTCCCATCTAGCTACTTGTCTTAGCAACACTGCATTACAATCACTTGTTTGTTGTTATGCTTCTTTCGATCCACTTAGATGCTATACATGTACACACATATAAAAAAAATCAAGGAAATAGCATTTTAAAAAGAGTAAGGATGTTTGTGGCTTTGTATGTGCCCTCCATTTTTTTGTTTTTTCTTTTTGCTTGAGCTTTGGTCTCTATTAAATCGTCCCTCTCAATGATAAGCTTATTTTTACTTTTATTGGCTCCTGATTTTGTTGTAGTTCTCCAAGCATTGTAGTTTTATTGGTATTTCTTCTAGTTCTTTGTTATTAATGTAGGCACTTGCCGACGATGGCACGTTGGTCGTTTCTTCCTCATTTCGTGTCAGTGAAGCCATGGAGAATTTGGGAAGGCCTCCGAAAACCCCTAACTGGGAGGGAAAACAATTAGTTAAGCAATTTTAAGATTATTACCTTTCTATTAAACTCTTGCGACACGTAGCGCGAAATTGATATGTATTTTTCAAATAGTTTAACTTTGGAACCACCCATGGGCTTAAAATTAATAATGTGTCTAAGTCGCCTCTGAACGGGCGATGGATTTTATGTCATGTCAAAAAAACACTCGGAGAGTTTGACATGGCTAGCAGAGGGGCAACTACAATTAGGAAAAGTAATCTATTGTATATATATATATCATTTATTATCTCTTCACAGTCGGTTTCACAGCTATCTGACATTAAACGTGTTTCGTCTTTTTCGTGCTACCAGAAAATATCTATCTTCTTTGCATAGAAAAAAATGCGAAGCCTTAAAAAAATATTTCAAAGCAAAGAAATTATTTCAAAAAATTAAAAAATAAGATTTCTGCTTGTTATTTAGTACTAGAATACGCCCGCGACTTCGTACGCATGGAATTTAAAGATGGTTCTAGTAAGATTTTTTCAAACAGCTCAATCACTGATGCACTTCTCGCAAATAATAATTTCAATATATTGACTTAGGAAAAGAGATATTTATACTCCAAATAATAAGCAACTCGAACCATAAGTACGATTTGTCTGAATAAAACGACCGCAATTTTACTTTCCGGAAGAAAAAGTTTTCACATGTGAATTTAGACAAAGATCTACTCTGAACCAAATTTCGTGTAAATTGAACGATTTAAAAATAAATTTAATTTCACGACCCAGGTGCACTTCACGGAAAGTTATTTCTTATCGGCTACCTACGTTATACGCAGAGCACCCCTCCAAGTTTATATGTATAGACAAAAAAGAAAAAGGAAATATTGATAAGGGAGATTAATTAACCTGAACTAATAAATTAGCTTTACCTGCTTACAACCTTAGTACGTTTTATCTATATAAAGATATTTAAATTATCTGAAAAAAAGAATAAAAATAAAATGCCCAAGAAAAATGTTTCAAATGTGGCAACATCATATTTCTGTCACCACACATGTTGAATGCCAAAAATTTCGAGGTGAAACTACCTTTACATTTTTTGAAACATGACCTATATATATGAAAAGGCTTTGTCCTGAATTACTGACGGATCAACCCACAGCCTAAAAACCTGACCTCAGGGACCTGAAACTTGTAGATGAGAAGGGATTTTCCGGGAAGTAGACCAGGGGCCGATCTATTCGAAAAAATAAAGTTTATTTTTAAATCGCTTGATTTACTAGATATTTGGTAAACAGATAACTCTTTGCCTAAATTGGAAAGGGGAACACTTTTTCTTCAGGGTAGTGACCCTGGAAGGTATGGAATAACGCGATATTACTAAATATGTGGAACATATATATGGAGATCTGTTCGAAAAAATCGTATTCATAACTCGATTTGCTTGATATCTGGAACATAGTAAGATGAAAATGAAATGAAAAACTTTTATTTCTTTTTCATATATCTTAACATAATAGTTTACAAGCTAAAAATGTAATGAAAACTTTATCAGAGTCATCTTAGAATTCCATGCAGATGAACTCCGACAACATCTAGTTTCATAAAATTTTGTACGTATAAACTGTATTTTTATAAATAATTCAAAAAAATAGCTTGAGAAGTTCATACATATATAATATTTAATAATATCATAATTTAATTTATTGGCTTATTTGTCTTTCAAAACTTAACGTAACTTAAAATTCTTTGTATAAATAAATATTTCTTAATAATATCTTGTTAAATAAAAGCTCTTTAAATAGAATTGAATTCAAATTAATACACCAAATATCCCGCACGTTTATTTTTTTTTTATTTTTATTTTTATTTTTACAAAACAGAAAAAATGTATACCACTAACTGCATTGAAAGATATAATATATAAAAGCAGTATAAATTTAGACTTAAAAAGCATGCCATTCAACGTAGTTTAGACAACAATGGCAGCAGATATTTACCAAAACAGGAATCAACTACTTACATATTTATTTAATTTGGTGGCAAATGCACATAACCCGGTAATTATTTCTACACATATTTAGCTGCCGGATGCTACAAAAAAGGATTAAAAAGTCAACTTTTGTATTCTGCATTCAACTTGACTTTGACTTTGGCTTTTTTCTCTTTCATTGGTGAATAGGTTGATTGAATGGAGGAAATATAAATTGCTTGTATTTATGGGGAAAAGTAAGTAGTAAGTGTTAATAAAAAACTACTTTCAAAATATATGTATATGCATTGGCATTATGCAATAAATTCAGTTGTGATTATAAGAAAGTAAAAATCAATCGTTGTAAGATTTTAAAGCTTTAATAAAAAATATGTTGATGCTGCCAGCTTTTTCTAACCTCAGGCAAAGAAATTTATACAATTTTTAAGTACCAGACACTGTTTAAAACATTTTTTTTTGTGAAAAGAACTAGAATAAAACAAAATAAAATAAAATGAAGTCAACTGAAGAGCCAAAAAAAGACAATTCAGTACAGATTGGCAGCGGTTCCATTCGCATGAGCTCAATAGATAAATGAAGGATCTTAAGAGTGCCTTAGAGCAAAAACAAAATGGTAAATCACTTTCAAAAATCATGGCAATCTCTATCAGCTACTTCTGATACTAACCATTCTGTGAGTCGTACAGTTGAAAGCTTTAAAAGTCCGATCATTTGCGACCCTCCATTGAGAACTCACAAGCGATGGGGAAAAGAGCATCTAATTTGCAGCGCATCTAATATTAATAAATTTTATTTAATTTAATTTTAAATCTTTTATAGAAATTATTACTTATGATATTCAAAAAAGAAGCCTCCTGATTACGACAGAATAACGGGTCATATGATAAAAAAGCTTCCACTATTGGTAATCAAGCACATGCTTTATATCTTTAATGGTATATTAAGATTGCAATATTTTTCTAAGTCTTTGAGACTATTGGCCTATTAGATTAATTACAATATTCTCCAAAATCTTCGAAAAACTTTTATTAAAGAAAATACAACCGATTTTTCGATTGGTTATACGATGCCATTAATTCGGGCTTAGAGAAAGACACATCACAAGAGAGCAGGTGCATACATATAATCGTAACACAGAGAGGATGAGCCTTTGAAAACAAGCAATATTGCACTTGCTCAGGCATTTCCTAAAGTTTGGCTAGATGGACTATTATACAAGCTAAGAGGTATTCTTCCTATAAATATTTATGCCGTACTAGAAAGCTTTATTATTGGCAGAAAATTTCGAGTTAGGCAAAAAAGTTATACTACTCAATCCTACGAAATATTGGCTAGTGTTCTACAAGGAAGTGTTTTAGGGTCCGTCTTATATTTAATCTATACTTTTGTGGTTGATATGACGACACCTAGTATGCAATTTAAAAGTAATAGAAGAATGGCTAACTACTTGGAGGATTAAAGTCAATGAGACGTATCCTTCGACAAGTAACATTTACTCAAGAAAAGATACATGCTCCAAAATAATTCGTTACTTTCTTGGGAGTTACATTGGATAAGAGACTCACCTGGAAAAACCACTTAGATAAAAAGATTACCCAAAACTCCATTGAAAATTATGAATTTGCAAGGGATTATAGGTTCTAAGTCCAAACCAAGACTATAGACTAAGACCTGAAAAGTAATATGCAGGGCCCCTTGGTATGTTAATGACTCCGCAAATCACAACGATCTCGGGATCAACAACGTTTGCATTATGATTAAGGGTTCTATCGCATTCAAGTTTACTATTGGGTGTATGCATTAATTAATGCGGTTTTCTAAGAGAGGGCTCTACTAGTATTATTTCGCGTCGTGTTCATCTGTGGCTATATTCATTTCAAAGGTACTGTCATTTCGCGTCATTTTCAGTAGATGTCATTTGTTTTAGTGTGAACAACAATTTGTTTCATTCATTTGAAAATGTCGAAATTTGTACCAAATAAAGTGTTTTTGCGGGGAGTTCTTCCTCATTACTTTAACATGAAGAAAAGTGCTACCGAAAGCCACCATATTTTACTGGACGTTTATGGTGACCGAATGAACGTGCCAAAAGTGGTTTGCACGGTTTAAAAGTGGCAATTTCGACTTAGACGACGGACAAGCAAAAAAATTTCAAGACGAAGAATTGGAAACATTGCTCCACGCAGATGCATGCCAGACGCAAGAAGAACTTGCATCATCAAGACAATTTTTTCACAATAAAGTCTTAATTTTCGAAAAAAAACCGCACGAATTAATGCATATACCCAATATATTTCCCCTTTATACCCTCAAGATATTTATTATAATTTACTATATGCTATCCTTTATGATATTTGTTTAGTGAAATTGCCATCTCTCAAGATATCTATATAAACACATTATTTATTAAAGTAAAATTGTATTTATATTTATAATTTATTGTATTTTGCTTCCTTTGTTAATGATGCAGAGGCCATGGCTAACTTGTATTATATATAAGAATTATTTTTAAGATTTTCGAAATTATTGTTAGTTTCCGAAAAGAAAGATTCAATAAAATGCTTTGCAAAAAAAATTAATTTAAATAAATTAAAATATTTTAAAATGATATAAAACAAAATAAAATTATATTTACAATAAATTCAAATAAATAAATTTAAATAATTTAAAATAAAATAAAACAAAACAAAGTTACATTTAATTACAAAATAAAAATTAATTTAAATAATTTAAAACATACCTATATGAAATGATGAATCGTTGTGGTGAACGAATTAATATGACTAATTTAATTTAATTTAAGAATATTTGTGTTAACTATGGTATAAAAAAGTTAGATTGCTATATTCTCTTAGTATTTGTTCATATATATTTGAGAAAAGTTGCCATATGGTAAAATATATTTTAAATTAAAAAATATTCATTCATAAACCTATTTAGTTTGGTATGTACGATTTAAATTTTAAAACCAAGATTTAGAAAACAGGTGCAAAGGGTTGCTTTAAATAGAATACAACTTTTTCAAAACCCACATGCAATTTTTAATCTTAACCTCATATACCTTACTTTAAAAATTATAAAAAACTCAAATCATTCGGAAAGGCAAGTACTCTAAAAATTGTCTTCTTTTCTTTAATTATTAATTTATTTTAAATTACACATCATAGACAAATACTGTAGAAATAAAAATTTTTAGCATTTTTTAAATTTATTTTTAACAGTCTATATTACCGTTAATTGTATTTTTCTTTCCGGTGGTATTTAAAGGGATTTCCGTACCTCGGAACAAATTACCACCTACCACACAGCAATCTTACATAATGTTTTACTGAAAAGTAAATTTTAATGTGTCCACATGGATGTGTGTGTGTATGTCTCGCCTACAACAAACATAAAAATTTCATTGTCATCTTGTTGTCTACAAAAATTTTTCACTAATTCATGTTAATTACAGGTGGCAAGCTGTTGCAATCTCCTGTTAAACAAAACTCATGTGTACAAACGTCTATAGGTGTGCACCAGCATAGAGAGTACTTAATTAAAACCCTTCAAAATACAAACGATTTAAGCGAGCAACCTGAAAAAATGCATGTGTATAAATATATGTATGTGCGTTGGTGCTGTTGCAGCACATGAATAGCATTCGTAAAACCACAAAATTAGTAGCAAGACATAATTAAAGTAACAACCATTAAATACACACACATAAATATGTATTTTAAATGCCAGCAACTCTATCGGCCTGTCCAAACCGCACAAATAAAATGACTTCAGTAACAATGAAATGCGACAATTTAATAACGCAATCTCGCACAGCACGCACGCACATCGAAACAGTTTTATAGAAAACATAGAAAATTCAACAAAAAAAAAAAAGAAAAATAAAAATAAAAAATTCCCGCACGAATTGGCACCAGAAATAACAAAAGTAATGCTGAGGCAACAAAAAAAGTAAAAATCTGTAAATAAACGTTAAAAGTTGTCAGCCAACAAAAACGCCAAACACTTTTGCCAAGTGTAATTTAACATAACGGATATATAACTATATATATGTGAAGGTATAAGGGTATTATTTTGTGCGACCACTTCCTAAATCAGCAAGTATGCGCCCGCTGCTGCTTTTTTGACCTGCAAACCATCAAACCAACCCACCACAACATTTAATCAGCACACCTCAGCACCGCGTAACGAAATTAATTTTATGCTTTTTGAACTTAACTGCAATTTTATTTTGTTTCCATAGCACTTACAGCGCCCTAACAGCAATAATCAAGCAGCAGTAGACAAACTAGCGCATTTCAAAGCAAAGTCAATCGCATAACCCAAGCCAAGTAGATGTGAGTAGCGACAGCGCAGTTAGCGGATGCAGAAATTCTGCTGACTTCGCTGTTAACTTTATCTAAAACACACGCTAAAACAACACTGAAAACAATGAGGACGTCTGTATCTCAGCTTGCAGCTCGTTGTTCACAACTCACGGCGCAGCTGTAAGCCTTTCCTTTTCAATTAAAAAGAAAAAAAAAGAGTACAAAAGAAACCCCAAGCCAAGCTAACAACAGAAAATCCGGCAAAGGAGCAGTCAGCTAAGCCAAGAGAAGAAAAAATTAGCATCGCTTGTTGCATGAAGCAGCCACAGCGCGTTTTACTAGTCGCTTCTCTGCTGCTGACACTATAAAGTTCAACGCTAAGCGCCGGCGCAACGCTCGTTCGTCTCTGACGGCGATGGTCTCTTTTGGGTGCGAAGTTTTATAAATGCTAGTGTCGCCGCACAATTCAAAGATTCGTCTTTCGGTCGTGCAACACTCAACTACTAAGCTTCATACTAACTGTTTTTTATTTGTTTGGAAAACGTCGGTCGCATTCCGCTTAACAACATAGATAAATACAAGGTGCTCGTGCTCGTCTTTCACACGGATACGCCGCCGTCGGACTAAAAAAATATAATTGTTTTTACAAACTTTTTTCTATTATTTTCGTTATTTTGTGCGCCTTTTGGCCCACAGCGACGGATACTGTAATTTTCTTGGCTTGGCTTGTACTCAAGCTGTTTATATTTTTGTTGTTGTTCCTGCTGTGTTGAGTAAATTGTACTTTGTCAGCGTTATAAAGCACGATTTTCAATTGTGACAGCGATTTGCTAAATTTCAAAAGAAAAAGAGCAAAAACTTACAAAAACACCAATAAAAGCAACAACATTCAAACGAAAAATATAAAGTAAAAAAAAGTAATTATAAAAAGCGAAATTAAATGTGCAAAGTTTTGTAATACCAAGCGTAACAAAAATTTTCTGTGCTCATTTTTTGCAGTGTCACTGCTGTGTGTGTGAAAACATTGTTGAACATAACATAATAACGCTAACGGCGGAACTGTGCCTACTTACCTTGCAAAAAACATGTTGAGTGATACTTAGGATGTTGTCACTTTCTTGTTGTGCGATTGTGAATTGATTGATGCATGATTGATTAAGTGTGCTATAAAGTGTGGAAATTCATTTTTATTTCATAAACTAACTAGTCCTTTCAACGAACGCGTATTACACATATAAGACTACAACAACAACAGCGAATTAAACAATTTGTGGATTAAATAAATCATCGCCAAAATGAGAGGAAGTCTAGCAATTTGCTACTTGCTACTTATTGGTAAGATTAACAAAATGTGGAACAAACAATATTTAATCTGATATTTTCACTTTTTCCATCGAGAATCCTCTTTTTTAAGTAAGAAAGTAGTTATTGCAATTAAAAATTCCACATTCTTTAATGACTTTTCAAAATAAATTTCAATGCAGTGTAAGCCTGTAATCATTTCTTTATTTCAAATGTATTTTTTTTAATTCAAAATATATCTCGTGAATGGCAACCAATTAGCCCTTTTATACAATAAGTCTTATTACATAATAAACATATTTTCTTCCGCTCAGCAGACCATTTTAGATATCTTTCTGAAAGTTTTTCAAAGCATATATCAAACAAATTTTGATAATGAAAGTATTTAGTTAAGCTTCCTCTTCAATTTGGATCAGTATCTTTACATTTGGCTCATTTCTTAGCTCTTCTTAAATATTATACCACGAGTACTTCTTAGGATATTCTGTAATCAAAAGGACATATTTAATTTTTTCCTTGCCTGAGACAATCCGGAAAAAAACCAAAAAGGCCATATAAAAACAGTTTTTCATTTTAAGATTAAATGTTAGTTCTCATGTGCGGGGGCTATAATATATGGTCCTCGGATTTCGATGTTTGCGGTGTCAATATCGTACCAATTTGAAGTCTTAGATGCTTTATTGAATATCTTAATAAAGTGGTTGTATGGGGGCTATATTTTATATTGGTCCGACCTGGCAAGTTTCGATAAAGGCTCTGGTTACCAAGTTTGGTTGAAATCTCTCTACAGCCCTTTTAAAGCATGTTGGTCATAGTACGATAAGCCAAGGAAGGGTAGACAGATCAGGCCATATACTGTCTTACATTACCTGGGAAAAAAGGCTTGAACTACGTCAAAAGCGGTAGATCGTGCAGTACTGTTTAGTATGCGAATAGAACACCATCCAGACGTACTGATAAATATTTGCCGATAATGTGGTAATCAAATTGAATCACAAGCAAAAGGAAATACCAAAGTTGCTTAAGACTTTGTACAATGTAATTGAAAGATCATAGGAAGCGAGATAGGCCAAAATACAAGTCTATCTGTTGGCGTCACATGCCTGTAAAATGGATACTTTGCGATATATGCAGAAAATGTTATAAGACAGACATGAATGAGGCATTAGAAAACTTCTTCTGTCTCTGCTCGGCCTTATCAAAAATAATTTTTACACATGAATGGTAATAGATGAATTGCCTTAAACATGAACAAAACTGGACACTTGCGCCTCTTTTTTATGTAAATAAAATTATTTATTATTCCAATATCAGCATATTTTAATATATATTAATAATATACTTTTAGCTTTATAACGGCTTTGGCAACCACCATATCACAGTGGTTAGCATTGCGTACTGCCATTCTGAAAACCAGGACTTGAGAAAAATAATGTATTTTTGACATGAGTTAAGTGCGTTTGCAGGCGACTTAGAATAAACTGTAGGTCCTTCCATTTGTTGGAAAACATCAAGGCGCATACCTCAAATTGTAGGAAGAACTCGGCTGAAAATCACTTCAGGGATTGTAAACCGAAAATTATATTACATTACATATATTAAACTGCCGAGCTCTTCCTCTAACTTGTGGTGTACGTCTTGACGATCTTCCAACCAATTATTTCTAAGCCGCCTACGAATGGCTGAAGATTTTATAAAGAGGTTGGAAATATATAAATAAATTAAAGTAGTTATTCACAAATAATAGTTTAATGCGTGTCCTTGAATATTTGTGTCTGGTAGGCATAATACTATATACAGTGGGGAGCAAAAGTGATTCCACGATCAACTTTTTCATGTTTGAGCTCACATATATATTAAACGAATAAAGTAAATGACAAAAACTTTTTTTTTATTGAACACCTTGTTTATTTTTTACAATTAGGAGTAAATAGCAAAATAGAAAAAGGAGAAGTGGAATAGTTATGATCTAAAAACCAAAACAAGCGGCTTGTACTCAGTTTTGCACCATCCGTTATTCGCTCATATTTTTGCTCTTCTTACTTTTTTATCAGCAATAGACCTACAAATTTACCGTTAAGTGCCTTTTGCATTTATTATTCGTTGTCAGAATTCAGAAAATCACTCTCTTTCACTAGTTTATAGTTGATTTGTTGAATTTGGAACTTAGTTTCTAACTATTCACTGAAAAATGAAGAAGCTGTCTTCTGATAAAGAAAATAGTATTATCTCCCTGACTAAAAGTGGGTATTCGACACGCATTATTGCTGGGAAGCAGCAAATTAGTCAATCAGTGGTTGTCAAGGTGCAGAAAAGACAAAATGTTTGTGCTGAAAAGAAGTTGAATGGTTCCCGTTGCCTTCTAACAGACTCTGACACTCGACTTATGGTGTCTAAAATGAGAAAAAATAGACTTTTAATGCCAAAAGAACCTTCTACAGAAATAAATAAAGGCGTGAGTCGATGGACTGCTAGAAGAGCGCTTGGTAGGATTGGGTACGTCGCAGCAGTGAAAAAAAACCAACCAGCTTTATCAGAGAAAAATATTAAGGCTCGGCTAAAATTCGCCAAGGAACAGAAGAACTGGACAATAGAAGACTGTATCTGGTCGAATGAATCTAAGTTTAATCATTTTCAATCGGATGGAAAGCAATACTGTCGGCGGAGACCTGGTGACAAGCTTCAAAGGCATCATGTGAAGCAAACCGTAAAACATGGGGGCGGCAACATAATGACATGGGGGTGTTTCACGTATTCGCACGTTTGACCGTTGCACAAAATTGACGGGATTATGCGAAAGGAAGACTATTTCAACATTTTGCAAACCCATCTTCCCCATTTTCTTAACCAGTGTAGGTACCCAGAGCAGGAAACCACTTTTCAACAAGATGGGGATCCCAAACACATTGCGAAAATTGTTAAAGAATGGCTCGGAAACCAAAATTTAAAGATGATGGAGTGGCGAGCGCAAATTCCCGACCTCAATCCGATTGAAAACCTATGTTTAATCGTAAAGCGACGGCTCGTACAGTATCAACCAGCCCCATCTAACTTGGACGATCTTTGGGGGCGTGTTGAACAAGAGTGAAATAATATTCCGGAAGGAATATTCGAATAATTGGTTGAAAGTATGCCAAAACGTATGAAAAATGTCATACAATATAAAGTTTTCTGGACCAAATATTAATAATTAATTTATTTTGTATTTTTTCTTAAATGGTGCAAAACTGAGTACATGCCGCTTGTTTTTGTTTTTGAATCATTTGTATTCTATAGCTTCTTCAATTACTTTATTTCTTACGCCTTGTTGTTACAAATAAAATACTATAAAAAAAATTTAAAAGTTTTATCATTTACTTCGTTCGTTTAGTTTTTATGCGCTCCCAAATATGAAAACATTGATAGTGGAATCACTTTTGCTCCCCACTGTATATTGTATAAATTGTTAATTTTCCCTGGCAACGGGCAATCGCAATTAATTTTTTACCCTAAAATTTTAAGTAAGCCCGGATTCGAGCCCATTATCTTCCACCAACACACTCTGCTACGCGTAAATATATATATATATAATATGCGGATTATAGAAGTATAAAACTAAGGTTTTTAAAATACTAATCTCTTAATCTTCTTCAAATAACGCATTTATTTTCTGTATATATATATATTTTTTTTAATAGTATTTAAACTTTTTTTTGGGTATATTTATACACCGATTTTTAGTCAAAATATTTTGTAATTGCATAATTTTTTCCTTCTTCTTTCAGGCATTTTAGGTGGTGCTGCGACCGCGTCAACAAGTGATTCCAAGCCAACGGCAAGTAGTATTGAACCAACCGCTGCGGCGACATTAGCCGAACCCACTTTGCTGACATCTACTTCAAGACCCGCTGAGACAGCGAAAGATAAACGTCAAGTCGGAGCTAAAGATGAAGCTGTCTATGCAAATCATCGCGCCGATACGACCGAAGCTGATGATCCGGAAAACCCACAGGAAACTATTTACGGTCCCAAACCAACACAATTCCTCATACGTCCCATTGCACCACATGAACATCAGCAACATGAAGATCATCAGCCGCCACAGTTGCGTAACTATCCGGCGACAATAAGGCCGCATAGCACACAATTGCTGGAGCAAAGTCAAGAGGTGAGTGCGAAGTGGAGTTGAGTGGAAAATCGCTCGTTGGTTTGATTGTTGTTGCTGCTGCTGCTGTCAGTGAGGCTATCAAATTACATGGGTATTTACTCACAAACTTTTAAGCAGCAACAACAAAAACATCGCAAAATGTTAATTAGATAATTCAAATTCAAAGCGAGACAAGCAAAAACTTCATAAGCTTTATTGTTAGTTAAACTAAACGCAAGTGTTATAGGGGTTCACTTTGCGACAACTGCTCTCAGATATTTTTGTTTATTTTTTTCTGTTTTTGGTTTTGTTTCGATTTTCATTGCACCGAAAGGGTAAAAAGACGCATCCGTTTCGTTTTGGTGGCAGAGATTCATTCATTGATTGCAATGCCAGTTGTTCATCTCTATGTAACAACAACAATAGCAATGCGCTTTCGAAGTGCAAATTTGTACTCAGGTCGCAGTCGTGACTGGTTTTGTTTGCACGATTCTTGAATCAAAACATTTTAGCATAATGCTTTGAGCCAAGCAATGTCGGTGGCGGTGGCGGTGGTGGTCAAACGCAATTAACATGTTGGCAAATCCGCAAAACTGGCAAAGTTATTACATTGCTCTAGACTAAGGTTTTTCTCCTGACTGGCAGATATGTATAGATATAAAAGTATAAGTATGTAAGTGTGTATGTATGTAAATGGCCGCATATATTTATTTAAGTTTAACATACGTTGCTTTTATCTTATACTCACATATATTTATCCACAAATTTTCAAAGATATTTTCAAAACAAATATGAATAAATTATTTTTATCCGGAATCGAAATGCCACCATTAATCAAATATCATACTGAAATATATTTATAGATCCCAACATAGAAATGAATAGGCCAAGATATTGAAAAATCGTAAACAGAAACTTAATGCATCTATTGACTTATGCGATAATTACTGTTTTTTTTACTAATACATGTCTTTAAAATCTTCTTCTTCCTCCTTGTCTTGGCACCAATTAAAAATACCAAAAATACCAGGTCGCCCTACACCTAATTCTTTTAAAGGAGTGGAGGTCTTTCCTTCCTCTGCTTCCAAAACAGGAGTACTTTCATCCATTCGGACGACAGACCTAGCCAGCGTAGCTGTTATCTCTTCATTCGCTGAACTATGTCTATCTCGTCGTATAACTCGTGCAACTGCACACAAAAGACCATAAATCGTTCGCAAAACTTATCTATCGAAGACTCCTAAAGCTGAGTGATAAGATGCCAACATCGTCCACACTTCTGCGTATCGCTCATCATACTTGTATAGTTTGTTTATTGTTCTTCGAGAGAGAACTTTATTTTTTAATTGCCTACTCAGTCCGAAGTAGCACCTGCGTTGAATTTCAAAGCTGGTTGGTGTTAATGCTGGCCCCTAGATAAACGAAATTATCTACGACCTCAAAGTTATGACTCTCAACAGTGATGTGGGAGCCGGGTTGCAAATTCGATGACTGTTTGATTGATGACAGAAGATACCTATTTCGTCTTGTTCTCGTTCAATGACCCATTCGCTTTGCTTCTCTATCAAGTCTGGAGAAAGCAGAACTAACAGGGCGGTTGTTAAGAAATCACACGTTAAAAAGTCACCCTGGGAGGTCCTTCCTGATTCTGACTTTGCTTCTGGTGTTGTCCACCGTCAGTTCACACAGCCCTGTAAGTTTTGCGGGGATACCAAATTCAGACATAGCTGCATAGAGCTTCCGCCATGTTTGAATAGCTATACCGATAGGCCGTCAGCTCCAGCCGCTTAGTTGTTCTTTAAGTGGACAATTACTATTCCAAGAAACCTATAATTTTGCACCTTAGGTCAATAAGTCAACGTAAAAGACAACAGAAACTATCCGGAATGTCATTATTTTGTATTATTTCGTATTTACATGTCCCTTGGTTTTATTATTTTATATTGTTTTCCAATTATTTTTGAGCAATGTATCGGAATTATATGTAGAGAAAAATCTGAAATGCAAATGAAAATTATATTTAAATATTTTCATATTTATTTTATATCACCACCTTGCGAGTCATTTAGGGTGTGGTTGTTCAAACTAGCTGAGGTTAGCTAAGCAAGATATTAAAATTTACATTATTAAAAAACTGCGGTTTTGGTGTTCATTATAGATACTTCTACGTCTTGTACGAAAGTTGCGAATTTTTGTAATCTATCTTAAAGAAATTTCCAAAATCAAACCCAGCACCAAATGTGCAAAAGGGCTTATTATCAAATAAAAATGTTTGATACATTTCAGATTAGTGAGAATTCGAATTATTATGCCAAGCGACATGACGAAAAAATGTGGTGTATGAGTTGAGCTACTTGTATATTTCTGTATGGATTTTGTTAAAGTTAGAAACCCACAATAGTACGCCATCTCACTACATGACATGAGTCGCGATATTTATTAGAAATCTCTATTCATTGTTCAACAACCTCGGAATGACATCAACGATTTTTTTGTATTTCACTTAGGGATATTTTGTGAGCTGATGAAGTTATTTCGAACATCTTACTCATCTTACTTCTTCCCACATTTCGAATAAAAAGATTAGTAATATAAATTACACGTTAAAAAAAGCTGTGCTTTTATCAGTACAGTAATAAAATTTAATTAGCATAAAAAAAGCATGTGGTATTATTTATATGTTACATAATATATGTACATGTATTTGAGGTTATGTTGCAGCCACGAAGCACACAAAAAATCGTTTTGTCAATGATCAAAGAAATAAAATAGTGTGCAAAGGTGCGTCCTAAGCTCAAGGTAGAGCCTTAAGTTGTCAAGTGACGTAGATATCACTTCAATAATAGAGTAAGTATTACAATCTAACATATCGAATTAGCCTCAAATCGATTTGCAAAAAATAGCATTGAACCGAATAAACGTTAAATTGTATCACTAAAGAATAAAATCAAATTAAATCTGTAACCGCGCTTGTCGCTTAAGTCTTTTGTAGATTAGCACGCGACTTTTGAACTGCAAAAATGTAGCAAAATTATTCATAAAGATATTAAATTGATTTATTATTTATTTTTTATAGCTATTTCTTCAAAAGCATTGTAGTGAGTAGATTTAAATATATATTGTTACATGTTTACAAAAACGGTTATTATCCCTGTAAAATGTTCATTTGCTTTAATAACTCACCTTGACCGAAATATAATTTATGGTTATCTATAAAGACATCAGCAACTTATGTTTGTATCGGTGCAAATTTCATGCAATAATTGCTTAAAAATTAACCCACCCGCATTTTGCAACCAAAAAAAGTATTTTCTTTTGCGTGTCAATGGCGTCAATTAAAGTCAAAGTAAGTCATGACTGTTTATGTTCATTTTTTTTGACAAAAAACCATTTCAAAAACAACCGAATCATTTAAGAAAACAAAGGGAATGCAGCAATCGTAATGAAATTAAGTTATAAAAACCGACACTAAGTTGCATCATAAACATATTAACTTCTATAATTTCACTCCTACGAAAAACAAAAAGAAAAAAAATACAACAACTATGTCACGAAAAATTGCATATAATAAACAATAGTGCCCAAAAATTGCAACAATAATAATGAAAAAACAACAGTCTAAATAACAATCGTTTGACTTGTGGGAATCATAGTCAGAATTCACATCCATATTAAGTCATCCAAAACCACATATTAACTTTACATGCACTTAAGCATGTATATATATGTATATATGGATATGCATATGACACTAACTAAATTAAGACAATATGGAAGTAATAACGGCTTACCAACTTTCAACTTAATAATATTTTTTATATGGGGCTACCAACTTTCAACACTAAAATACATTTTTTTGTTAGCAGAATAAATTACTTCAATATTTCGAACCATCGTCAACCATGATAGTGTAATTTAAGTAAAAATTTCCAATAGTGTGTGGGGTCAACGAGTCGAAAGTAACACATTAAAAGTGAAAAGGAGTCCTTTCGTTCTTAGCTTTTGACTTGCGGCCCTATAATTAGTGTTAAGTATGATTTTCGACGTTTTTATCTTTTCAGATAAATTAAAAAAAAATTGAAGCGGTGCACAATGATTTCCTCAGTAGGCGAAAATTCGAAAATTTGATTGGTATTTTTGAAAAGTTATTCATCCGGTGTGAAAATTTCGATAAAATAAATATTATATTTTGCTGAAAGGTTACGCAAGTTCACACATTTTATGAAAAAACATCAGACAGAGTATAGCCCTATATAAGCCCTATACGGAAATAAACTGTCAAAATTACATGTTTGAAACGCTTTTTTTATCCAATTCATTTGACATCCTCATAAATAAGGAAAAAATAATAAAAGTTTTGAATTGAACTTCCGTCATACCCAAAGCAAAGCTTTTTTTTCAAATTATTCCTGTAAAATGGTAATTTGTATTTTTATTGCTGTAACCTTAAACTTGTTATTTTTTGCACTTTGTGAACAAATAACATTTTTGCAAATTCATAATTCCGAATACAACATATATTTTACACAGAGAAAATTAAGTTGTCTACATTTCTGTATAATTTTTGTCAATAAGAAATTAAGGCTGCAGAAGCAGGTTAACAGCGTGCGCTACCATGCTGAGAGTCATGGACTCGAACCCTTATCAAACAATATCTAAAATTATACGAATATTAAAAAAAAAGCCTCTAATTAAAATCTTCTCGTCGGCCAAAAAGCACTGTAGTTATTACTTGCTTTAAAAGAAAACGAAATATATATTTGGAAAACTAAAGATGCCCATTTTCCCAGCAGTGTATGTAAATATTTGAACCACGAAACCACACAGTTTTCTATCTAACAAATAGGAATAATAATACTTTGACACTTCTTCTTCTTTACTGGCGTAGACACCGCTTACCCGATTATAGCCGAGTTAACAACATTGCGCCATTCATTTCTTCTTTTCGCTGTTTGGCACCCATTGGAGGTACCAAATACAGCCAGTTCC
The DNA here is from genome assembly GCA_037013455.1 of Ceratitis rosa. NCBI lineage: Eukaryota > Metazoa > Arthropoda > Insecta > Diptera > Tephritidae > Ceratitis > Ceratitis rosa. Next base: position 3,425,866 of record JAWMAG010000025.1, on the reverse strand, counting down.
TTCTCTACCTGGTCTTTCCAACGGAGTGGAGTTCTTCCTCTTCCTCTGCTTCCACCAAAAACCTTCAAAGCTGGAGCATTATTATTCATCCGGACCACATTACCTATGTTAATGTCGTCGTATATCTCATACAGCTCATCATTCCATCGGCTGCGGTGTTAATCGTTTCTCTCAAAAACTCCTAACGTCGACTTATCAGATGTGGTCATAGTCCATGACTTCGCATTGTATAGCAGGACGGGAAGGATGAGCGACTTGTAGAGTTTGGTCTTTATTCGTCGAGAGAGGGCTTTACTTTTCAATTGTCTACTCAGTCCTAAGTAGCATCTGTTGGCAAGAGTGATTCTGTGCTGTCTTTCAAGGCTAACATTGCTAATACTGGTTTCTGAGCATTCCAGGTGCGTGCCTTCAAATCATGATCATTAAACCATTTGCGGGGGTCGTCATCAGAAGATGGTATCTCATCCAAGGCATGTTTAATTATTTCTTTGGAACTGGCTTCTACGTGGCGGCTCCCAAACAAAGCGCACAATCTCGCTAGGCGAGTAAGTTTAAATTTTTTACATATTTATGTAGTGAGCCGCTTTCTTCAAGACCAACGCCCGGTCGCAGTCGCAACTCTTGTGGAAAAACGCTCTAATTAGACTTCAGCGGATCCCTTAACTAAATAAGTCGGAGTGGCTCCGTAGAAGTTCCCTTTCTGTGACCCAAGACTACAAGGTTGGTCACGTTTCCATGGTGCACGACGTGGACGCAAGAGTAGGAGTTGAGTTTAGCCCCATCAACTGTTACTGCAAGCCCAGAAGATTGACTACACCCCATTACATCCCATTACTTTAGCACGTATCATATTAAATGAAGCTTCAGAACCTATAATAAATATATGAGGAGAATGCGCTTGTATCACTTTCAAAAAATTTCCGAAAAATTTCAAGTAATGATTATACTTTATAATACTTTATAACTTATTACTTGCTCCAGTTTATTTTGTACCTACAAAAAATATATATACCATATACAACCTAATGGATGAGTTCAGCATCTTCAAATTATCCGAGGTGCAAATTTTCAATAAAATCTATTCATAATTCTATTTATGGCAACATCTTGTATGAGAGAGCGGCACTGTGTGGGGGAACGAAAAAAGGAAATGATTTGTTTCAAGGCGTCTTATGGGTGAAGCAAAGCAATAATTTTTACTTACAGAGACTTCGAGTTAAGGAATTTTTTTTTTTGCCGAAAAAAATCTCAATTGCACAATGCGTATATGAGATAATGAATACATAGTATGTTTGTATGTATTTTTATTCAACACCGAAACTTACAGAACAAGAAAACAAACATGTTACAGTTGATTAAAATATTCCGAAATTAGTGACTGTAAACTTACTTTTTTTTGTTATTTTCAGTAAACAGTAACTCTAATTTGTTCAAAGAACTATAGTGCTCATCAGTTGTATTCTTATTAGTTTGCAAATATAAATTTAATGTTCGAGGAGGATTTTCCTCATCATTTCTGGAAGGCTGATGAATAGTTTCTTCCACCGAAACCTCGTCATCACTCTCCGCTCCGGATAAGGTTGGATCCTTTGATTCAGGACAATAATGCCAGTTGTACAAAGCTCATTACGTACTTCAATATAATCCTGAAGAGTAGCATTATAAGTTATGTCGTTCGCTTTTCAGAATCCTTCAATAAATACTTTAAAAAAAAATTAGAGGTACGTCATCTTCTTCTTCCCATTCCGAATATTAAAACAATTCGTTATGGTTTGATTACAGACGTCAATATTCCAAGCTTTTGTCATATGATTGATGCAATCCATAAGTGTCATACTATCCTGTTTTTCGTTTGCCTCTATGCGTTTTAATGCTGCTTTTACCATTCCACTTATGGAGGTTATCCATATCAATTTAACCCGAAATAAAGCGTATTTGAAAATTAAGCGAATGTCACAGTAAAGCAGAGAAACGTAAACAAATGAAACTGAAAAAACGGCTTTCCCCGATTTAGTTCGGGTTCGAGTTATGGAAGTTCGACTGTAGTTTATTTGGAAAAAATAAAATTCAAAATACTATTATTCTTATTATTATTTTTTTTTTTGAAATTTGTTTTTTCATAGCACTGAGACGCTCCTCAAATAAAAAAGGATGTTGCTGGCCTCGGAAATTTGGTCACTTGAGGACGTCTGCCATAGAAAAATCCAAAAGATTATTGTTCTAGTATTAAACAGTTTCGTTGAAAAATAAATAAAACATGGTTGACTTCGAAAAAACCGATATTTTTTAAAATATGAATCGGGCTGTAAAATGTAAAGTTAGTGATAAAAAACAAATGATCCTAGTTCCTGTGAGAGCTATTGATGAGTAGAATAACATTATTTTATTTCATTATTTTGAAAAAAAAAACGAGGTTAAAGTTTCAACAACAGATGCAGTGTTGCGGCTCAGTGCATTCTACTACGAGACGCTCACGTCTACAACTTCGTCAATATTTCGAATTTTATTCTAAAATGTTTACAGTGTATTCTTAATTGTTAGTATGTACTTTCGAATATGGTCGATTTTCCCAAACCACAAAGTTAACAGACTACTTAGTGGGTTATACGCTGGTGGAATTTTCGAAAAATTCAAAATTGTTTTGTTTTTGCATTATCGGAATGTACTCGTACATAAATTATATATATTTAAGTATATTAACCGAAATAAGATAAATATATTTTGACATATAACCGAAATAGCAAATAATTTAACTATGTCTAATCTACTTTTGAATCTTTAAACGCGTTTTTTTTTCAAAATTTACCCAGTCAGCACCACTCCCCCTTTTTATGAAAGTCATTCAGAATAAAAAAATACCGCATTATGAATGTAAAAATAATTATATGCAGCGCTTTTGTAGAGGATAGCCGTGCAAATTATTATTTTTACATGATCGACGCGCTGATTTAAATTATCATGACTTACTTACTAACTGGCGTAAACTACGCCCTTCATTTCTTCTTTTCGCTGTTTGGCGCCAATTGGAGATACCAAGTAGAGCCAGGTCACTCTCTACCTGGTCTTTCCCACGGAGTGGAGGTCTTCCTCTTTCGCTCGAAAACTCATAACGCCGACTCAACATATGTTGTCATCGTTCATGTTTCCGCACCATATAGCAAGATGGGAACGATGAGGGACTTGTAGAGTTTGGGTTTCGTTCGTCGAGAGAGGACTTTACACTTCAAATGCTTACTCCGTCCAAAGTAGCATCTGTTGACAAGAGTGATTCTGCGTTGAATTTCTAGGCTGACATTATTATTGGTGCTAATGCTGGTTCCTAGATAGACGAAATTATCCACGCCCTCGAAGTTATGACTGTCAACAGTGACATGAGAGCCAAGCCGCGAATGCGATGACTGTTTGTGTGATAACAGGAGAGTTTTCGTCTTGTCCTCGTTCACTACCAGACTCATATCCTTCGGCTCCTTATCAAGTCTGGAGAAAGCAGAATTCACGGCGCGGTTGTTGAGGCCAATAATGTCAATATCATAAGCGTACGCCAGCAGCTGTACACTCCTCCATATTCAGCTCTGCCGCTCTTATTATTTTCTCCACCAATAAATTAAAGAAGTCACATGATAAGGAATCATTCTGTCTGAAACCTCGTTTGGTATCAAACGGCTCGGAGAGGTTATTCCCGATCCTGATGGAGCTTTAAGTGTTGCTTAACGTCAGTTTACATAGCCGTATAAGCTTTGCGGGAATACCAAATTCGGACATAGCGGCGGTAAAATCAACTCCTTTTCGTGCTGTCGAAGGCGGCTTTAAAATCGACGAAGAGGTGGCGGGTATCAATCATCTTTTCACGAGTCTTTTCCAACATTTGGCGCATGGTGAATATCTGGTCAATGGTTAACTTACGAGGTCTAAAGCCACACTGATAAGGTCCAATCAATTTGTTGACGGTGAGCTTCAGTCTTTCACACCAAGCTCTCGTCAGGACCTTGTATGCGATGTTAAGGAGGATTGGGCATTGGGCAGAGCACACTTAAATTCCAATCGTCGGGCATGGTTTCATCCGACCATATTCTGCAAAGTAGCTGATGCATGCACCTTGTCAGCCTTCATCGCCATGTTTGAATAGTTCTGCCGATAGGCCGTCAGCTCCATTCGATACTTGGACGTTTATTTTTTGATGATATAGAAATCTAAACTGACCTTGTTCTGCTGAGATTACAATTAATATTACTAAACATGATTATTTAGCATTTTTATACGTTCATAATACATACATACTAGTATTTAATGAGATCATTAATTAAATTGTGTGAATTTAGCTCGGTATTACTCTTCGATTACAGCAGCGAAGTCGCTCAGCCTCAGGCCGTTTAGCGATGTTTCTTCATGGAGGCTGAATTTTCCCAATAGTTGCGACAAAAATACATTCTTTACCCACCCTGGCGTTAATGTCGCCTAGCACAGTTTCATATCGTGGCGGGGGCAGCCCTCATAGGCGTATTCTAAAAAGGATGACAGTACACGGCGACGTAGACTCTCCAACAACGAATTTGCGCTCCTTGGACGACGGTGATGTCAACCTTTAATCTTATTTCTCAATTAAGGGATCAGGCTTTCCAGGTGCCTCCCTATAGCATTTGCGGGAAGTCGTAAGCTGATTAAACCAATGTAAAATAATCGTTTCTGGCTACTCCCAGGAGAATGACTGTCAGAAACTTTCCTCACTTGCTTGAACTTCTACACATGGCCACTTCCTCCATTCCAAATAATTTTCCAAAATTCAACAAAATATTTTAAACAAAACGGAATATGCAGAAGTCTTTCAATTTTCGTTATATTTTCTTTGTCCTCCAGTGGAGACTCAGCTCCTCGGCTCTACGAACGTCTCCCTCATCATACTCGCGGCTTCCTTGAAATTTGAATTAAAGTTATAAATGGATTTTCGCATTGGAATGTTATTACTATATAATACCAATTGTACCTCACAAAGTTTTGTTGAATATTTTTCTCCTGCCTGCTTCTCACATCGCCCATTTCAGTTCCAGGTACAGGTTACACCATTAGCTCGCAATTTAAAATTCACATTGATTATTTATAGCGAAACTGCTTACAAATACGAAGAAAAAAATAAAACTAGCGTTCTACTCGGAAATAAGAACATGACATGAAACCCATAATCCGTCCAACAGCACTCTCTTTCGATTTGTATGTGCTCAGAAGAGAAAGTTGAACAAAACAACTTGCTTATGTTCAGTCTTGTCCGAAATCGTGTGAATTGATGAACCCATCGCCGGCGTTCTTGCCACTCAGGCAGTGGCTTCATTCTGCAGCAAGTAAAAGCTCACCAGGACATCGCCACCAGCCAGCCTGAGGTTTTCTTCTACAGACAGTAACAATTTTACAGAGCATCTGTCATTCCCCGAAAGCTGGGGCTTGTTGTATTAAATTTAATCTCCTATCTTGAATTTTGTATGTGTGTATGTATATACCTATGTCACATTAATCTGCAAATTAAATTCTCATTACAGATCCAGCACTTTGCATATCTTCAGGATATCAATCGCAATCAGCCAAAGTCAACAGCCGGCGTTTCCGAGTTAACTGGCAAGCCACATACTGCGCAACAACAGAAGAAAAGCGGCAAATCGGGACGCGCTCATGTGTCTCCTGCGCAGTACCGCGGTAATGCCGAAGAAGCCGAACAACGTTATGCAGTTGCCATACAACCACCCAACCCAACGTCGGCTCAAGCACCTCATTATGGCGCACCTCCATTACAAATTGGTTCACGTTATCAGCTGCCATTGCCGCTACCGCAGCAACAACAGCCAGGCGGACAGCAGCCCCAACCTTATCAGATAATACCTGAAGAAGAATTTCTAAAACTTTTGGAGGAGGAATTGCGAGCTCGCGCGTTTCACGAAGCTCAGTACCGACAACAACAACAGAGTGGGGTAGGACCAACTCCATTGCCCAACAAACCGGTATCACTACCGTTACCCACTGAACGTGTTGGTCAGGGCTTAGGCAATTATCGTCAACAAGTACATGTCCAGCAACAACAGTTGGCTGAGGAACCAGCGCCGCAATATGTACAGTACGTGCCACGTCACCGCGGTGGCCCCAAATACCTGCCCCAACCTCAAATCCAGCCGCAACCGCAACCACAACAAAGTGAACTCCAAAGTGTTGAGCCTGCAACAGCAGTGGCACCACCACCACAACAAATACCGCCTCAACTTGCATACTATCAACCACAAGTCAGCTATAAAACATTGCCTAATCATCCGTTAGCAAAGTCTTCATTGGAAAACGAAATCGAAAAACTGTTAGCAGCAAACAAACCTTCACCCACGCAATTGGTGGACAATTCCAATGAACCATCTGGTGTGGTAAATCAACACCAGCAGCCACCGCAACAACAACTACAGCCACACCCACTACCGCAACCACGTCCATATGCATTAGCACAGAAACTTTATTCTCCTCCAAGCGGATCGCCACCCACACCCACACCATTGGTGGATGCCAACAATCAACCGTTTATACCATCCTTGTTCAGATTTAGCAACCTGCAACAGCCCACACCCATTTACCCCACACAAGTGCCACGACACATTGTTGATTCCAAGAAACTGGGACCTGTCGTGTATCCTCCAACGCAAGTACCCGCCACATCACAGCAGCCACAGCCGACGCAATATTTCTACCAAGAATTAAATCCAACAAACCGGCCGAAAGCACAACGCTCCAAGCAGTATGGTTCAAAAGTATCTACGACCTCGCCGAAACTGCGCGAAAAGGAACCGCCAAATTACCCAAACGTACCAGCAGCTGCTAAGTATATTAATCCTCATCTATATTACGACTATGACCGTCAGCCCGCTGTACAGACTGCGCCTTCTCGATTCCATCCCAGCCCACCCGATCCGAATGCACCCACTGCCGATCACACGCAAACACAGCAACAGCCACAAATACAAGCACATGCTCAACAATACCATACCGCCGCAACGCCTCCACAACAAACGCATACAAACCGCCAATATATCTCGCCCGCCCCACCACCATCACAATCTAGTATTTATGTCTCACAAGGCACCGGCATCGCTACGCCCTCACGAAACACCGCCGTCAAATCAAAATCAATCGAAGATGTACGTCAATTACATTTACCCCAACCTGGTGGCAAGCCACTCACACAAACCGAATTCCAGGCATTAATCGATGCTGGTTATCCGGTGACCGCGGTACCGGTACCCGTACCTGTACCATATGAGCAGTATATCAAGGAACATCCCGAATATCGCAATCAACCGGTGGACTATGCGCAGCTAATGCAACACATAGCGCAGCAATATGGACCACGTAGAGGTCTACAAGGTCAGCCTTCTGAACCGACAGCGAACATTGTGTCCGCTATGCCCGATACCCAAACGGCGACAGCTACAGGTGGCGGAAACGTAACATATTTGCGGCCAATAGCCGAACAAAAGAGACATCCTCGCGACGAGAAGGAAACAGCGGTAGCTGGGAAGACGGAAGAAGGAACCAAGCAATAACGTGCGGACAAGTAATCATAGCTTTTAACGTTTTTTCATCTGGTTGATTTTGTATAGTCCCTATTCAATACGTTAACGCGCCAATGTAGCAAAGAATTTTAAATGTATTTTTAAAAATGTTCGTATTGCAAGCAGAGGCAGCCAGTGAAGATTGCTGTGAGCTGTGCGGAAAAATCGAACATCAGCTCACCCGCTCTCAACAGTTTTTGTACATTTTTTACAATTGTTTTATACAAATTAAGTTAATGCAGTATTTTTTTTCATTTAAAAAACATTTAACTGGTCTGCAACCAAGATTTAGAAAATGTTCACTTCATTTATCAATTTTTCATTGGAATTGTACTGCACGTTTATTTATAATTAATTATGTATTTGTAATTCTTAACACTGTAGTTCTGTAGAAAAAACGTTTACTTCGAAAAAAGAAACAAAGCGGAGTTAGGAAAACCTAGGCAGCGTAACTAAAACTGAATAAAAAATAAATGATTGTAGTGAATTTATATAAAATATACATATGTATGTTGTAAGGTGTATACGCACTGTATATGTAACATTTTCATTACATTTTATAAGTAGCCGAAAACTTCACCTAAAAAATCATTACATTTTATGCGTATACATATCTAAAAAAAAAATGCTGCTAGAAAACTTTAACTCTAAACATACTTTTGATGTGTAATTTTAGCAAATTACTGTATATAAAAGTAAACTGTATAATATATATAAAAATGTATTGCATTATTTAGTTTATGTGAAATTTAACGTTGGCGGATTACTATTTGAATTACTGCTGTCTGCTGAGCTGAGTGTTTCAGGAGTAGCTTCCTTTGCCTGTATGCGTGAAATGTTAGGATCCTTTTTATCTTTACGTTCACGCTCTTTGTCGCGCTCCTTCTCTTTGTTATGCTTATGTTTGTGCTTATGTTTGTGTTTCTTTTTGTCCTTCTTCTTCTTTTTCTGCTAAAAAATCAAAATATAATTTTAAATTTAACATGCATTTTGCATTTTTCGTAATTTTAATACATACCTTCGTGGTGTTCTCGCCTTTATGTTTACTTTCGGCATCGGTTTTATTCGCCTCAAAGCTACTATCTGCCTTCATTAAAGAGGTTTCACCAATATCGATAATTGTAACGGAGTTATCATCCTCCTCGAAAATTTCGCTTTTCAAACGTTTCGGCTCAGGCGAAAGTACTGCCGTTTTCTCCGCCGCATCTTCTTTAACATCAATCTTTATTTCATTTTCATATGACTCCACTTTCGTATCATTTTCCTCGGCAACCGTTACAACTTCGGCGGTTTCAAATTTGATAATTTCATTGTCCACTTCAAATGCTTCGGTGGCTGTGCGTTTCATTGACGTAACAGTTGTTTGTTCTTCGACAACTTCTACAACATCATTCTTGACTTCCTTCGTAGGTGGCGGGGCTTTGGGCTCATTGTTTAAAGCTACGTTGTTGGCGGGCAGGTTCGCTTTCTTGTTGCCTTCCTTAATGATTTCTTTATACATATTACTAACTTCGGCTGATTGCAGGCATAACGGTCGCTTCATGCCGTATAAAGCATGATATAAATCCACCATATCGCAACGTAATTTTGTATCAAAGGCTAATTTGTGGCTATAGCAATAAAAAAAAAATAAATATATTTAGTTTTGAATTCAATAAATTATAAATTTGAAGCAGTGAAACTCACTTCATATTCACCCATAAACGCTCCACTAATTCCGGACGATCCAAGCGGCTACTGCGTGACTCACGCGTGAATGGGGGATTGTCGATTAGAAGTTGTGCAAGCGCATGCCTGGCTGCTGGATCGGGATCTGTCTCGAGAAGCGTTATTAAATGGTCTAAGTCCTCCCAGCGACCGTCTACTTTAACAAAATCCACCAAACATTCCATGGCTGCGATACGTAAATCAATGTATTGTCCGTAAGCTGCATAACAACGATAAATTTTTGGCAGCGAAGGTAAGTGACCACATTTTTGAAGTTTACGTATCACTTTTAGACATGAAACTGATACCATATATTTATATGACGGCAAATTCTTTTCCATATTTAGGAGCCGTGTGACTTCTTCGAGTACAAGCCTTTAAGAAATTAGTTTATATTTAATAAAATAAAAAAAAACTAAGTATGTTACAGTAGCTTACTTAGCATCTGCAGAAAGACTATCGGAAGTAATTGGTGTACCGCGTAGCGCCACCGAAACTACAGGCGTAATAGAATTTCCTAACGCGTCCACCAATGCAGCGCGATAATAAACATCTGAATAGTGATTGCGTGTATTATCATTATATTTGAAAAGATCTAGTAGAAAGCGTATAACCTCTGGCGGACAGATTCCATGTGATGTACGGAGGCCTTAAACAGGGTTAAGTGTTAAAAACTATGTAAAACAAATACTCATTTCAACTACTAACCAGCCATTGCCACGGGTATGACTTTTTGCAAAAAGTATAACTGAAAGTTTGAAAAGTTATTTTGTTTTATAATATGTGGTGCGCTAAATGAGCCAAAGAATTTCCGAAAGATATTCAACATAGCCGGTGGTCCACTCCATTGTGTCACCATTTGATTAGCTACTTTGGTCAGACAATGTGCTGCCTCGCAGCGCACTTTATAGAAACAGCGTTCATTCTCAATTGTATCCGTTAGCGCTGAACGTGTCGCATTTGTAGGATATTTCTCCAAAGATTTTATAGCCTCAAACTGTGCGGTTACATCACGCTCGTGCCGCAACTGATATTGCCATTGGAAATCCGGTTGTTCAATATTTAAGTCACGTATCAAAATCATTTCCGGATCCAAGCGTATCCAAAGTACCGGTGAATCACTTTTGAGTTAAATAATGTATTAGTATTAAAAACTATACAGCGAAATTATCTATTAAATGACAATTATAACATAATTTTATAATTAAAACACTTACTCCATCGCCGACAGATCCATATCGACTTCTTCGCCTGTACAGAGCGGAATTTTCTTCTTTTTATTTCGTCGACTCTTCGAGTGGCAAGTGATGTCTGCCTTCACCACTGTATTTTCAATCTGTAGCATATGTTTGAAAGTGCCATCCAATTCTTGCAGTTGCACCAACAATGGCCCATTATATTTACGCACACCGCGTTGATTAACGAAATCTTGCCGTATTTCCAATTCAATTGTATTACGTTTTCGATTGAACACCGAGGTGAAGGAAAACTTCGCATGTCCACCTGTACGCACCCACTGATCCATGAAAACAGACATATCCTTACCGGTTACAGTAAAAATCGCTTTGATAAAAATATTCGTAGATATGAGCAAGTGATGCCATAGCCCTGAGCCAATTTTGGTCACGGCAGCATTTGTAGCCAATACCAATTGTTTGTTGAATACCTGTAATGATAATTAAGCAGTTTTGAAACGTTTGGTTTGAAAATATTTTTCTCCAAACTTACTTGTATCAGCAACTCTTGACCTATGCGATGCTCCAACATGCGAATGACCAAATGCGCTTTACGTCTCATTGCTTCCACATATTTAGGCGACACAGTGTGCAAACTTTTTATTGGAAAATAATGCACGATTTCTGTTTGTTTGCTAGTTACACTTGCCGGATTTGTACTGGACACCGGTAGTGGAGCTGGTGGTTGACTACAATCAAGTATAATACCACCATATTGTTCCTCATAGCGCACCACCCGCGCCAATTCTGATTGAACCCATTCTCGGTACTCATTATTACCGAAACATTTTCGGGAATATAAGCCACATAAATATTCAGCAATACCTTTAGCTAACCAAGTGTCGGACCAATGATGTGAGGTGATGAAACAACCAAAGAACTGTTCTGCAATGGCGCGCGACATTAAAGTACGTGTTATATAAGTCTGATCGATGATGGCGATGGAATGCATAAGGTGTACAGAAGCAATGCTTAACGTTGCATAAGCGCTTATGTCGGTATCTAATTCATCTACAAAAACCTGTTTGTAGCAGGAGAAGGGATAACGTGTAGAAAGAGTTTCTTCAAAAAATTCAAAGGCTTCGTGCAGATAACGCACTGTGTTTTTCAAAAGTGGCAACAATTGCGGTAGACAGAAATGCGTAACCTCATGCATATGCGGATCTACATAGATCTCGAATGGGCCGACAGCTAGAGCAATGTTAGGTGCACAGACAGGCGTTGTAAGTGAATAATGAAATGTTTTTCGCCTCAAATCGGGTGTCATAACGACTTCCACCAATTCGCCGCAGGATACAGCAGTCAAATGTTTGTCAACGGTAAATTCAAGTTTCCATGTGCATGGATCAGCAAAACTATCAACACATGGGAACCATAAACGGGTCGAGTTTTCATAGGCATACGTAAACATATGTGCGCTGTTAGGTTGCGTTTCATCCTCGCTGGTTGGTGGTATAACAAAGTGTATACCTCCTCGTGGATCTTCCATAGAGAACTCAATGCCAATACGCAAGCCACGTCCCTCTTGTATCATGTGATAGCCCTCTGGTGGTATCTGTATCAGTAATTCGCCACAGTTAACGTCAGGATCGGTTTTCTGTGCGCCGGAGAGATGGTTTTTGGAATACACATCCAATGAGCGTCTAAAAAATTAGTAAATTCATAGTTAGGAGAAATGTATTCATTTGCTAAAAATATAAATAAAGATTTCTCACACTTTGGTATCGCCTTGACAAATATCCATGAAAGGATCAAAATAATAGAACTCAGCCTCGCAGACATCATTCAATAATATACGATAGATGCGGCATTGCTTTGCATTCAACCGTATAAGTCGTAAATTTTCCTTCGTTGGCACGATAGTTAGTTCCACAGCACCCTAGAAAAAGCAAAAACAACAATCACAGGAAATCAAGTACTGCAATGTTCAAGCTCAAATTTAACCACAAACTTACAATTATACTCTTTCGTTCGAAACTTATGCCAGTCAAACTCACAATTTGATGCGCCGTATAGTTATGAAATGAGAATAATAAAAAGTTATTATTAACTAATATAAATCTCGCTGCACTTGAGCACAAACACCGACAAATCGGTGCGTGATTGGTATGGAGAATTTTCCATTTTACTTAATTTCCAAATCAATTAACTGAATACTTATAATTTGAATGGGCGCGCAGGCATATCTTTTGCCTCTGGTTTGGGTTCACTATCCATTTTAACACTACTCTTTCACAAAATATAAAAATTTTAAAATTTCAACATATCGCCTACTAAAATTGTTTACTTCCACTGCAATGGTGTCGAAATGTCAGCTGCTTACAAACGTGGCGAACGCAATGAGTACACCATGTAAGCACAGTGGAGAATTATATTATTAGGCTGTAAGCAAATCGGGTGAAAATTGTAAATTTTGACAGCCCACATTGAAATTCTGACATTTTTCGTGGTAAAATTTTTTGTTTGAATACATATTATGAAGGCCATGGCAACAACAAATAAATGCAGCTACATGCCATCCAATATTAAACGCAAATAACTTCATATGTTGTGGGAAATAATTGGACAATATTTGTGAACGTGCTGGAAGAGATTCTTAAATCTGTCAGAATTTTAATACATCAGTGGACATAATTGATTTATTATAAGTTCTCTGCGTGTGTATCGAATGCTCGTTATCGACAACATTCATACAAAATCTTCTAGAAGTTAGTTTCCCAGCTTATTATTTATTTAATTTAATCGGTTATTATTACATATCAGAGATTTTAGACAAATATTATATTATAAACGTTTAGATCAAACGGATTTTTAAAGCAAAACTTACTGAATGGTTGTTCGAATATACTCGTATAATTAAGTCAGAAAACTTTTCGCAAAAGCATAGTAAAATGGTAATAAAAAATATTAAAAAGTTTTTAAGATATGTACCTCTTATGGATAATTTAAAACTAAAAATAATTTCATACCCATAGATACGGGAGTTTTTTCTATTTATTCTACGGCTCCTCACGTTATCTTTCTAGGCAGACTTTGAGCAAGAATTTTTTGCTTACTATATTAATAAATATTGTTTAAGCAAAACACGAAAAATAGTTATTACCATTTAAACAAAATATATAAAAATCAAAAAATAATCGTTTGCTTATGACTTATAATGATTACAGTAATGATATTTATTTCACAAATTACTCCATTTCATTTTACGTTCGAATTAAGAGACATCGGCTACGCTGGTGGAAGCAGAGGAAACTGGCTTCGCTTGAAGGAAGATTTGCATTTGACCACTTATTCATTAGCTAATTTTGGTAGGTTGATTAATTACTTCAATCGTCAGATTTGCTTATATCAGTTTCTTTACTATTTTGGGGAAAGCAAGTTACCTTTACTGATCGATTTTCTATTCATAAAAAACTTATAAAATCTTGTGCTGGTTTTCTGTAATAATGTCCTATATAACCGATTTCTTACTTAAGACACGATGGTCGATCCACCAAAGTAGGAAAGTTTATGCACTTATTATCTTTTAATCTATTTTTTATATCTCTATAAAATATAAGTACATCCGTTAACATTTCATAATAACTTATCATATTTATAGTAAGGTTGTGGTTCTCGTTGTGTATTATTCGATGCAGCTTCTTTGCTGGACATCCATTTTTGTTGTCATCGCTATTCCTTCATATGCTAACAATCCACTTCCACGAAAAAATCTCAAGGATCAATTCACTAAAGTCACCTAACAATTATTCATATATTATATGCACATGAATATAAACTTACCAAAAAATATACCAAATGTATAAAAAGATGTGCAAATAAGTAAATATTTAAATAATCAGAAAATATTAAATGTAAACAAACTCAACCAGCCAATAGGGAAAGAGTATGTGCTGCATATCAAATGTTTTCAATGAAATTCAATACTTTTTCTACTATTTAAAATATATTATGAGAAATCGTGCGCTTTTTCACAACTTGCCATGAGTGAGCGAGAAAACTGTCTACTTATCCAACCTTAAATTATTGAACCATTCTTTCAAACAATCTGTGGCTATATAAGAGCGAAGCGTGCTCTGCTGGCAAGTTCAGTTGAATTTGGAACTCGATATTGACACCATCGGTGTAAAATGAAGGGGAGTAAATTGTGTGCTTACAGGAAAATAGAGGGTTAGATTTGTAAAATTTCTCGTCGTGTACAAATAAACGATGATTAAAACATGTCTTGGCACTTTTATTTAATAATCCAGTGGTCGAGCTCAATTGATTTGGGAAATCTTCGAGGAGAAGTGTAACTACTTTTAAAATTTTGAATCATTGATACTCACATACATATGCGCTTCCGAAGAACGTCACAGATTTAAAAAAAAAAAATATGATAGTTGCAGAGCTAACGTAAATTCACACATTGGGAATCATACAGAATTCAAAAATTATTTGATTTAACCCCTTATGAAAAATATTCATACAATAGCGACGAAATACAACAACTCCACTCCAATAAACAACGACGGCAGCATAGAATGTTTTGAAATATGTAATAAACGAAATTGTGCCAATAAAATTTAAACACAATTAAAATCTTGCATATAAATATATATTTCGTAGCATACTAAATCCCCAGTAGTTGAGCCATGGCCGATGATGATGAAAATAAACAAAAGAAACATACCATCGAAAGCCTCTTTCACCTCTACGCGAACAATAACATAAACACATTGGATATGGAAAATGAGATGTACGAGACCATATTGTTGTCGCAAATCGATTTTTGGCTGGATCAAGCGAAATTGTTAAGAGCAGTATTCACGATGACCGATACTGGTTTAGTTTATATGAAATTTAAGTAATTTGCGTTAAACATCTTACGTACTTTTATTGATAATTATGTATGTTCATATGCATTAAAATTTCTTTTTGAGAAAATGGCGGTTAGATTTTGAAGAATTTTTGGATTTTCTAAATATGCTTTGTCAAGCTAAAGACATAAAAATTGATGATGTGAAAAAAGCGCTGTTGGAAGCTGGACCGCCTGGGGGAGGCGCTGAAATTGTTGTAGTGAAATAAATAGGTACTAAAGTTTTTGGACAAATTTCATAAATATGAAATGGTGTTATGTATATCATGTTATAAATTAAAAAAGTATTTCTTTTGCAGATATTCCGTTAGAAAAAACCAACAAAAATTAAGCTGATCTGGATTTACCCGACTGAAGACTATTGCCTTAAAATTTCTACTAAAAGTTAACTTATAAAATCGTACAAAATGTATTTTGATACAATAATATTTGGAATAAAAGTACTCCAGTTGAGTAAAATAACAATTTCCTTTGGTTTTCTTTCATTTATTTACAGTTTATCGTAATAATCTAAATATAATTGTATAAGTTCCGTAATATTTCATTTAATTATATAGTTAATATTAAATGGGTTTTATAGAATTCAGATTTGTTTTCCTTTTAATTATTTATTTTTCTTCCACTCCAACTTTTTTATTGTTGTTTCCTTCAATTTTTGCGTAAACTGTTTGCGTCATTGCTCGTAATAATTACTCTTATTATATTATTATTATGAGTGATCGAAATTATTACCGGCTAATTAACAAACATGTGTTTACCAGCTGCAAGACAATTTCTTATGTGGGAAAATTGTCAATATTTATGCTTTTTATTATGTATTTATTGAATTTTAAATCTACGATAATTTGCAACGGAAGCGGGGATTTTTCGTTTATTTGTTTGTGTATTTAACTAACCGCATATGCACCGCAGACGCCTACGAACGTACATACAGACAAATGTATATAATTTCATTTTCTTTTTAATTAAGCCAGAGAATGCAAAAATTTAAAAACAAATTTTACAAAAAGATAATGTTTAAATAATAACACAAAAACAAAAGGACTAATCACAAAAAGTAAATTAAAAGAAAAACGACTATAGTGTGCGGTAGGCCGACTTTTAACCTAACAAATAAGTGAGTTTATATATATGTATATGTTTTCAAAAGTTGAGCTTTCTATACTCACTGTGAACTACTACAAAGTTGTGTAAATTCCATTAAGAAAAAAAATTTAATTTTATATTAATGAGAAAATGCTTACAAACATTTTTTTTACTTTCAAAAAATATACGTTAAAGGTTTTATTACTACTCAATTTGGACCACTAGTTCGTTATTTTTTGCTGTATTTCAAAATTAATGTATTTTGCACAACTTTGCTACTTAGAAATGTGGCACATACTTTCTTTCTTTTTTGCCCTTAAAGAGCAAGGCATATTTCTGCATTAGATTTTAGAATGCTAAATGGAATAGAACCATATTTTTCGCACGCTGTTCACAGTTCCACAGAATTGGAGATTATTTCAAAAATTATTAGAGAAATTTTGTTGTGTTAAAAGGGATACTGCATTTACTTTTTTCTTTTATATTCAACATAAAAACATGTCTGCTAACATTTACATGCGTTAGCACTTATTTACTTTGCTGCTACATTTTTGCATATTTTATTGTTAATTATAATGCACTATCTTTTGTTCGCTTGCATAACTTTTTATTTCGAAAATAATGAATGCATTTGAAGGTGAATGTTTCGCAATTCTTTTTTTTAGTTTAAAACTTTAGTCCGAAATATGTAGCTATTTCGGATTCACATACCTGTTTTCATGTTTTTGTTTATATGTAGGATTATATGTTTATGTGTTGTGTAATTTTTTTAATATCAAAAGGAATGATACAAAAAAATATTTTAATATGCCCTTACATCGGGCCATCTATGGCGCTAACTTTTAAACGGAAATAATAAACCGAACGTGCACATAAGAAGGCTGCAATCAAAAATAGGCCAATGTATGCAATAACAATACCACCATGATCCTGTTAATAGAGTAAATAAATAATTACTTAATAGTATGTGATGATAAAAGGTTTAGACTTACCTGTGCATACTTGTATGTACCAATGGTAATTCCAATGCCTGCCACGAGGAACAGCAGTCCGAGAATAGCAAACAATATGCCGCGTCCACAAGCAAAACGCGAGCCAACAGATGAAACCTTCCTGCAGTGTGGACAACGAGCGAGTGCATTGTGAAAAGTGTTGAACTTGAAAAAAAAAAACAATGAAAAAATTTAAAATATATGTCTCTAACTGCGGTAATGTAAGAATGCACTACATACCAAAAATGTATCTGAACAATGGCCACAAGTGACACGGCACATGCCTGGCATAGCCGGTACCGGTGGGGTAACTGGACTCGGTGCTAAGTTAATAATACGCTTACAGTTGGGCCGAGGACAAGCAATACGTTGCGATGAACTCTTACAAATCAACAAACAGTTGCATGGGCAACGTACGTACTTCTTACCAGGCGGAGCATTGCGTATTGGCTATAAATATGATATTTGAAGTGTATTTAGTACACAATTTTGCAGATTAGCATTTTTTGTGAACTTACTGTTGCCTCATTGCAATGACTGCACTTCACAACGTGCTGATCTCGTTTTGTTGTGATATCGATCATGTTTTGGCACACCCGGCATGTAACCATCGGTACACCGGTTCCAGTGTTTGCCTGATACGGAGGTGGCACTTCATCGGGACCAACAAATGGTACATTTGCCTGCGATACACCGCCTATAAAGATTTTCTATTAGTTTTACATATCTTATTAACATTTCCGCTAATATTTGGCGATATTTTGGCAAAGTAAAATATTAACCTTTCCTGTAAAACAAATACATGACAGTCTTATGGAATGCCATGCACAAACTGAGTAGCAGTCAGTTTATAACCGCAAATGCAATTATGTTTGGTCGTATGTATGTGTCTAAATAGATTGCATTATTATTATTATTGCAGTTTTGTGTTAGGTACTATGATTTAGTGAATGATAGAGATCTATGTCAATGCTAATAATCATTGCAAAATCTTAAGACTCAAAGTAGCGGTTTTCTTTCAACTTTCCTATACATGTTTGTATGTAAGTACCTATATATGTATGCACATATTAATGAAATAATGCTAAACATATTGGGGTACACAATTTTATATGTAGAGCAATATATTAACTATGGTTATAAGTATAAATAAATGCACCTACTTTCGAATTTGTAAAAACATTAACATCGCTGGGATAAGCTTTACACAAATAACATTTGTTTGATAACATATCGCAAGACAACAGCTGGTCTCACAGTAGCCATGACGTGTGACTCACCCGAAGCGAATGGGACGCCGAATACAATGTAAATATAATGGAAAACAGAATAATTTGTATAAAAAATAAAATGTGAAGGTTATTAAAATGAAGAGTGTTTTCTGAGATAATCAATTTTTACAAAATATAAATATACATACATACATATGCATTTCATGCATAAATGTGAATAAAATGCAATTGTCGCCAATGATGAAGAGTAAGCCATTATTTTGCTTTTCTTGTAATCAGAGAAGAAAAAGTATATATAAGCTTGTGAGAGTTAAGCGTAAAACTGATGAACAGATTGACAGCTAAAATTTCAAACAACTTCAGACAATCGCGAAACTGTAACAAATCTGACTCCACCCACATCCCAATAGTTATCTTGTGAATGTACACTTATAGGGTTTCTATGACTGCATTGTGGTCGCTTTGTTTACAGTTCATTTGGTAGTTGCTGATGTGTGCAGCATCTAATGCGACGCACCAGTAATAGTACCGGGTTTAATGAACTTAATTGCTGTAAGACTCATGGAAGTTGGATATACGTATGTTAAAAACAAATAGATTACCTTCTGCCGAATTGGCACCTTCCACCACAGCTGAACCGCCTTCGTCACCGCCTACACTGCCTGTTCCAGCTCCTGGCTGAACAGCTGAATATGTAGTATTGGTCTCTTCATTATTAATCAGGCTCTGCCTTTCGGGATCAGCCATAATAGTAATGCCAAGGATCTTCTTTTAAACTCAATAAAATCGAAAACGCACTGTAGAGTGTCCACAATACAATTCAATTGCACTACTGTTTCTTGAACTACACTTTACCTTTCAGCTGTTTTTAATTGCCACTCCTGTATTTGACTCGGTGCATTAAATCCAATTATTTAAATCTCGAATGCACCCTCTTGTTCGCCAATTCTTTTTATAGTTACTATTGGAAAATTGTAATAATTTAAAAGTTATTGTATTGTCGATTAAACAATTTAAAAATATTCTAACTTTCATGAGAAAAATGTCTATTGCTTTTAAACGAATTTAATAGCTAGTAATAAGATATTTATTATATATATGTGTAAATATACGTATATATCAATTCGTCATATCGGCGAAAGCGGTGGTTGGATGTTCCTCCCTGTTCCTTACAAAATGTTCCCTTTAACTGCGCCGTTCATATATTCATGGTCCACCCCTTACAACTCCTACTCTCATAAAACCAACAACTACTGATGCATATGAGTACTTTCCTATGCCGATTTCAATTTCCCTTATTTAATATTTGCTGCACATACACTTTTCTTGCTTTTAACACCGCTTTTGTTGCTTTTCTTTTATATCTTTTGCTCAACACTTCGTTTTCACGTTATTCTGCCTCTTTGTTTGCTAAATTGTTTTTCTATTCCCTACATCTCTATTGCCGTCATTAATTGTGAAATTTGCATTCCAAATTTTCCAGAATTTTTACTATATTTACCGGCTTATTTTTATTATTTTGAACACTATTATATTATTTACTAAATTTATAATAATACTTCTATTTAGAATTATTATTTACCAAGTTTTCAGCAATATTTTTGAGAGACAATCTTGAATCCTCCCAAATGTAATGAAATGACTAACACAGCGTTGCTATACAATGCAGTTTTTGAGAAAACATCGTTAAGCTTAGTTTGCATCGGTACGTTTCATCATGAAATAGCTTACCCTGCAACCACACATGCCAGTAAATCGCTTTTAGTAAAGAGTACGTATTATTATCGAAATTCGAAATCCACATTGAAAATATATTCACTAACCAAATTTGTCGCAAAAATTCGAACACTTAACAAATTTTACTTGCATTTAAATTTGTTCAAAATAAAAAAATTGAGCGACAAATGCAAGCCCTACAACGCAATGATCGCTCCACCAATGACGAAGAACTTCAATAAAACTATAATGTATCATTTTTATTTTATATTATTTTAATATTTTGCTTTTATTACATATATAATGCCAAAGCCATTATACAACTTGCTGGAGGAACATATATATATACGAGTATGTATATAATTGCCGCTATGTAACCGCTGAAGCGATTTTCGGCCAAGCTCCTCCCCAATTTGTGGTATGCGTCTTGATGTTTTTCAACAAATGGAGGGACTTACAATTTATTCTGAGCCGCCTCCGGATGTCCGACGGATTTTTATGAGAGGCTTTTATTTCATGTCAGAAATATATTTAAACTAATTTTCTATAATTTTGGATGTTTCTAACCTTGCTAACCACTTGGTTAGTTGCACAAAAAAAGAACATTCATACTAGCGTTCCGTTGCTTGCTTTTTTTGCATTTTTCCTGCGAAGACATTAACCAACTGGGCAGCGGCACCTTCCCAATTAATGGACCGGACATTTCAAGTGCGTGCCCTCAAATCGTAACGCTTTAAGGACATTTGCATGAGTCGCCTTCAGAAAGGGGTATCTCATTCGAGAGATGTATAATTTTTTTATTGGAGCTGGTTTCTTCGTGGCGGGTCCCAACTCAGCGCACAACGTCGCTATGCGAGTAAGTTGAAAGTTTTTACACATTTATATAGCGAGGCGCTTGCTTCAAGACATACACCCACTCGCAGCCGCACCTCTGATGGACAGACACAGCAATTGGGCTTCAGCCGACAGTTAAAACGAATAAGTTGGATAATTGGAGTGGCTTCACTGAAGCTTCGATGTAGTACCCGCCGGTGGAATCAGAGGAAGAGGAATGCCTGCATTACATTAGAAAGAGCAGAGAAAAACCTGTCATTCCTAAGGGGCCAGCTATTGCAACGGGAAAGATATATTAAAGCAGTTATGGAGGTCATGAAGCAAAACTTGATTGGCCATAATTGTGCAATCGATTTACATTTGCATGTTGTTATAAATAAAACCAAAATTTTTTATTAAACTTTCATGTTATTCTCCACAATATCAACAAAACTAGAAAAACACATAGCCCCAGCAGAAAACTTCTGTGTAAACCAAAATTTAGATATCCACTTCTCAAAAAAATTGAGTTCGTGTCTGGAACAAAGAATAGTTTTTCGAATTGCTGCATGGGTAAAATATTTTCCACTTTTGTCCAGGCCGATTCTATTTCCATTTTAAGTCCCATTGTCAAATCGTAAAAAGTTGTTTATTGTTTAGCTTTGCTATTTTTCGTACATGTTATAAAACTATTTCTTTATTATTTCCAACGATTCTGGATTGAATACTTACCGATAACATTTTTTTCTTTTCATCGTCAAAATTCTGTAAAATAGGTTTTTGTGTAAACTTATTTCATCTCAATTGTTAATTAAAAGTCGGTGCGAGCACTCTTGAACCCACAATCACCAAACAAGGTTTTAGGGTTGGTTTATGTAAATGACCTTTTGTAGAGCACTTATAACAACTCTGCGCTTTAGCTATTATCGAAATGCTTCTATTTGCAACCCTCTTGAGGTAATATCAATTATCGGATTATTTACTTTTTTGTGTTTGGCAATGCTATACTACAGTTTTGGCATTTTGGTGCAAACACAACTTTTAACGAATTTTATCGCACATTTATTTTGCATATTTTCTGAAGATAATCTAGCTGTTTCTTAAGCAACTGTTTTCAAAATGTAAGTTGCAGTGCGAATTTTTGTGTTCCATAGGATTTCGCATAAGTTTAGTATGTTTATTTGGAAAAACTGGTTTTCAAAATGTAGACGATGATTTCATTGGCATCTAACCTTCGTCGTTCGAACTCTTCCGCAGTTGTCGCCAGCGTCAGCAGAACCGACAACCGAGAGTCGTAGATACAAAATAAAAAAAAACAATGCCAACAAAGTGGCACCAAATCAAATGAGGGAAAATCAGTTTTCCACACACTTGTTAACTAATTGATTTTTCACATATTTTCTTTTATTTGCAGAATCGTTTATGTCTTTTCCATTGGGAAGAGAAAATAGCTTGAACAGTTTTTTTTTATAAAAATTGTATTTAAAGAGTCAGGTAAAAACCAAATAAACGGTGAGCAAGAATTTTAAAAAAGGACTCGCTCACATTAAAGATTTGAATATCTATATATGTATGTTTACATATATAGGAAAATCTACATACAATCTGATTAAAGATAAATAAGTATAGCGTAGCCTTTTTGGCAGCTACAATTAAAATGGAGTCGCCACCGATGTTCAACAGTGTTGAGGACGAATGTCGATATTGGAAGGAACGAGCAAAACTTTATCATAAAGAGTAAGTAAATGCTTAGTGCTGAACTCCTGAAAGGATACCTTATGATTAAATAAAATGACAACTTTGGATAACTTAATAATAAATTATTTTCTACTGCAAGGTGGACAGATGTGAAGCAAGAATATGATGAGTATGTGGAACAATCGCGACAAATGGAGGCAGAAATGGATGCTACACTTGATCAAAAACAGAGTATTATAAAAGATCTCAGAATGACACTTTCTTCTCTAGAGAAAGAAAATGAATCTTTAAAGGTATAAAAATGGTACAAATACAAAATTATGTTATCAATACATGTTTTTTTTCATTTAATTTACTCAGCTCAAACTACAATCTCATGGCATAGAATTGGCCAATACAGAGCGACAAATGGAAAATTTAAAAACTGAGCGAGACTCTCTAAAAGTGTACCTGCGACAACTGGAACAGAAAAACGATGACCTGGAAAGGGCACATCGCATACTCAACGAAAGCATTGCCGACTTTGAGCGAATGTTGGATAAAGCTTATGAAAAGAATGCTCTTCTCGAAATGGAAGTAGATGAAAAAGAGATGTTACAAGAAAAGCTACAGAGACTCATGGATGAAACAAGAGGTAAGTTTGATGAACATAAAGATGAGGAGTATGAAAGCCTTTCATGCGAATACAAAAAAGTTTAGAATAGATTTTAATATATTAAATATTCTCTAATTTCAAATACTTATCTTTATAGACTTAAAACAAGAACTGAATGTAAAAACTCGTAACCCAATAAATGGTTCAGTCAGTAATATATCTGAAGCGACAACACTGTCAGCACACACAGCTGTATCAAATGGTGCTGTAAACAACAGTGAAATTATACAGGAGGCCAACAGCCAGCACAATAACTCCACTATCAATAGTATCCACAATACCAGCCTTACAAACAATTTGAGCAACAGCCCGACAGTTATCCCGAATTATGGCGGCGAACAACAACATCACTCATTGAAAAGTATGATATTAGGTGTCCTGCATTCTAGGAAATGTGGCATAAAGTTTATTAGGTTTAAATCAAAATCGAAAGCGAGAACGTCTAAATCAAGACCGTTTTGCTAATAGCTTCCACGAGAGATCGAACCACACAAACTTTTCGACTACTTAGAACAAAGATTTTTAATTTCGCTATGTATGCTACTTGATCGGTATAAAATACATTTTCTTCTCAAAAAAAAAAAAAAAAAAAAAAAAGAGCTTGACTGATTTTCGATATATTATATACATATACTCTCTGTATTATAGCAATGTAATATTTTCATTTAAATAAACATATACATAGTTTGTAAGCAACACTTGATTAAATATTTCAAAATTCTACTTTATATGATATTTTTTAAATGCTAAATGAATTCAATGCAAACTATATTACTTATTCAAAACAATTCTTGAAGATAAGTATAAAGTAAATAAAATAAGTAGTTGTAATGTTTGTGTGTGTCCGTAGGTAATATAAATTATATGTAGTAACATAATGTGTTGGAACATGTACCTATAACTCAAATATAGAAAAACCTTTTTCAGATTCAACTAACTTACTCAATGGAAATGCTATGACGCCTAGTTCTCGGACATCTGCACTTAACATTGTTGCGGATATGCTCCGGAAATTAAATGTAAGTCCAAAAAACAATTAATGGATAAAAAGTAATCGTTGAGGAATTGTAGAAAAGCGCAAAAAATTTTCTTAATTCATTTAAGGAGCAAACAAAATTTTAGTGCGATTTTATATATATAAAACTAAATAATTGTAAATGTAATTAAGACTCTTTAAGGTCTTATGAAATCATCGGTTGGTAACTTGAAAGTTACTTAGATTTTTGAAAAACTGAATTTCGATGTTAGTTAGCACCTTTCTACATTTCATCAAAAGATTCTTTTTAAATTTATTAACTGCTTTTTTGTCAGTTAGTTTTTTGTGTGTGTTTGGATTCACTCGACTTTTGTATTTAGTATGTATTGAATAGTGTTTTTCAGTAAGCTAACATGTTTTCTTTGTGCCAGTCTAAGCTAACACTTACTGAAATCAGTCGATTACTAACAATTCGTATTGCATATAATATCAAAGTACATACTCATCTCTCTTACAACATTCTACTGACCATTTTTGAGATAAAAAGCTAACCATAATTCCTAAACACATTTTTCACAAACCAAAACGCAATGTGGCATCACTGTTCTATGTGTTCTCTTTTAGTTGGATAAAGCACTTTTATGCCCTCAGTGTCAAAGATTTCGTTGTATCTGTGATCGTGCTGCCGATTATACAAGCAGCTGTGCCTCTTCACCTATGACCGATAATAATATAGGCGGTCGCCTTGAACTACGTGTTACGAATACGTATGGAAGTACTAATTCCGTGGACACAAACGCTACGGTGACCTCCAATTCTGCCTCTGCCTCCACCAACACCTCTTCCACCGATTATGAAGCAGATGTTTCTGAAGCTTCCCTACGACGTACGAAAAGTCGTAGTAATTCGAGTCTAAATTTTCGTACAAATATTTTTAAACGTTTCGCAGACCGCATGAGTGGCGGAAATAGCAATTTCCACAACTCAACAAAAGCATCGCTACGTACAGCAAAAAGAAATAGTATGAATTCGAATGAAACAAAATAAAATCATTTCATTTGGCTTAAGAGTTTTATTTTTTCGTTTTGCTTTATGTAACAATTTTTGTGTTTAGTTTTTAGTATTCGAAATGCATTTAGTACATATATTTTTATAGCAATAAATGTTTTATATTGAACTTTTTGTAATATATTTAGTTAGTTTTCTTTTTTTTTTTTTTAATTATATTGTACTTTTGTATGTATAAATGTGTGTGTATATATGAGGACGAGGTGACGGCAATGCTAACACGACGTGTCGATTGGTTGTGGAGGTGTGGGGAGAAGAAAAATCGACTAAACTTCAGTGGAGACTGAATTTAAAAATTTTCATAACCTGCTAAGCAATTATATATTATATAAATATATGTTAGTATCCGTTTTTGATCCCTTATGATATCTTTAAACTGATCGAGAGAAAATCGAACCGTTCAACAATTCAAGAGGGTTGCCTGAATTTCATATGGATGCCAAGACAGTTCAAGCACCGGAAATGACCCGGTTTTTATTAATTTAATTTTACCTGTTGACCTAAACGGGGTTAGATCGCCGAAAGGGTGACAGCCCTTGGCCGGATAAAATCCGGGTCAACTCCGGTGCGTAGAACCGGCTATCGTGGCATCCGGTTCGATTTTCTCTCGTTTCCTGGACCTCCCTTTAGATGACCTCGGCGACTTAGATTGACAAAGCCTGCCCTAAGCGGGGTTAAGGAACCGTGCTACAACAACAACAACCCGGTTCTTATCTTAGAACGCATTTGAGTTATTCAAATACATTCATTTATTTGCTTGATTATACGAATTATAATACGGAACCATATATCTAAACAATCGGTTGTATGGAAGTTGTATAATATAGTCTTCTGATTTCTTTGATTTTTTATTATGCATATTTTGTATGTATGTTTGAGCGAATACCAAGTGTGATCTTCGGCCCGTAATTTTTTGAACTACAATACGAGGTCACTATGTGAACAATCGGTTGCATAACAAAATAATAAAAATAAAATGTACAAACTGCAAGTTGCGATTAAGTATTTAAAAAATTCTAGTGTCTCTATTTTTTAAATACTTGCAGTCAAACGGTAGACGGACAGACTGACAGATGACGCTAAACACACTCACTTCCCTTTTCTGATCATATCGGCATAATTTTTGACGGTTCTATCTATTCCCTTTCCGGTGCCTACATCTATCTTTAGGTCCAAGCTTAATATACACTTTATGTTCACGAAATATATAAAAGTGAAAGAAGTAAAAAAAAATATTTTGTGTTAAATTTAAAAATTTAAATCTAAAAATGTTCAAAAGTGGAAGTTGAATCCAACGACTATATTATTCTGTTGTACAACTGTATATATTAACTATTATTATTAAGTTTTTGTATAATTATAATAATTTGTTATATATTTAATGACTTTTGTAAATATTATAACTTTCTAATTTAAATTTATTGGGTGTATGCCTTAATTTGTGCGGTGCGAAAATTAAGACTCTTTTGTGCAAAAAATTGTCTTGATGAATTCCTAATACTTTTGCAAGTTCTTTTTGCGTCTGGCATGCATCTGCGTCGAGCAATGTCTCCAATTCTTCGTCTTGAAATTTGTTTGCCTGTCCGTCGTCTAAGTCGAAATTTCCACTTTTAAACCGTGCAAACCACTTTTGGCACGTTCGTTCGGCTAAAGCATGGTCACCATTAACGTCTAGTAAAATATGATGGCTTTCGGTAGCACTTTTCTTCATGTTAATGTAATGAAGAAGAACTCCCCGCAAAAACACTTTATCTGGTACAAATTTCGACATTTTCAAATGAATGAAAGAAATTGTTGTTCACACTAAAATAAATGACAAATACTGAAAACGACGCGAAATGACAGTACCTTTGAAATGAATATAGCCACAGATGAACACGACGCGAAATAATACTAGTAGAGCCCTCTCTTATTAAACCGCACGAATTATTGCATACACCCAACAATAAAAAAATAAACAATACGCCAAATTCGCGACTTAATAGTAAAAATAAATGCTTGAATTGCATAGATGTACATTCATCTAATTTTTTTCCTTTTCAGGCAATGGAGACAAAACTTAAGACCTATCGAGATAATGCGCCAGTCGCGCATCATCATCCGCGCCAATGACAGCCACTGAGTTGCAGTTGTTCAGCAACATTTCTAACATCAACAACTACCACGACAACAACATCAACTATATATACACATAGCATAACTGTGCAGCCGCTAATGGATAATTAATTATATGTATGTCCATTGGTCTCTGTTCGAATAGAAGTAAAAAAAGCAAAATGAGATGCATTCCTGGTATATAACGGTTAATAATATTTACATATAATATCCTTGTCAATTTGTGCACCGTTAAAAGGGTGTATGAAAAAAATGTGTGTAGATCAGTATTTTGGTTCTTATGGTAGACACACTTAAATACATACATATGTATATGTATGTAGAAATTAAATGTAAATGTAAAGAAAGGATACGGAAAATGTAAGACATTTATTTCTTTCAAAGAAGAACTGTGCAAGCCTTATTACTTAACAACTGACTATGTATCCCTGAAACTTCCGCGATTCGCTTTCGATCGCAAAGAGCAACTATGTAAATTTCACACAATCGGCGAAGTCTTTTTCCAAATCCTTGTAACATCTAATCTCTCCAAATCCTGAAATCTAAATTTGTTAATTTATTTTATAGTCCTTGTGTTGACTATAAATACTTGCAAATTAACATACAGATTGAACAAATGAAACGCTTGAAAAATATAGCTAAAAGCAGTATAAATTGTGTTTTCTACGCTAAGTTTGCCTATATAAAAACTATTAATAATCAGAGTTGTGAAAAATGCATAAATATCTCATTATATTGCTAGTTATTAGATTTTTAAATAAAAAAGTCCCAATGTTTATGGAATTAATTTTGAAAAAGTAATGCAATAACAAAGTAAATGAAGTTATGAACACTATTTTTAATTATATTTCTTTAAATAGTCCAACAGTGATTAAAGTGCTTTAACCTTTTTAAATTTTCTCACCCTTACATAAAAAAATACCTTTATTATTTCAATATAAATAAACCTAGTTCAAGTCATTGATAACTAAACAAGCCGGATTGTCAACATACATATATTTTAAACGCGAGCACACTGAGCTGACCCAAGCGGTATTTGCAGGCTTGAACATTTTCCACGATTGTTCAAAAATATATCAAAACTAACCGCACAACATTATACCAAGAGTTTAAGTAATTGTGCGATTGGCAGGTTTTAAATGTTTTATTTTTTTAGAATTTTTCTAACTTTGCTTTTTATATTTAAGTTTCATTTTATTCGAAAATATTTTTTGAGCCGTTAAAGCCGTTCTTGAACGATTGTTTTCTCTTTGACTCCCAAAAGAAAATTCATATTCGTCTTTTAATGGACGTTTGATGTAAAAAAAAAACGCGTTTGAGAGCATTTATGTGGTAATATAATTAAATATGAATGCATTATTTCACAACTCGTATGATGAGCATGAAAGTATTTTTCTTAACACATATATTTTATTTCGCTTAAATGCTTGTGATGATCAATAACAATTTATGATCGATTTTTTACGCCACAAACTAATAAGAGATTTATTAAAGTTGAAAAAATGAAAATGAACCTATTTTTCTACAAATATTTATATGCTCTTATTTTATGTATTACTATAAAAATGCATAATAATTATATTATATTTTGTGTAACAGTAAATATGCAAATGAAATTTGCAACAATGAGTAATGTTTAGTAATTGTAAGTTTCCGAAAATAAAATGAGCATTTAATGCTCATGCGCGACAGCTAATACTGAGCTGAATAATATTTACATATTACGTATTAAAAGAACGAACAGTGATTTAACAAAGTAAGCAATGTAAATCATTTTAATTTTGAATATCCAAAATGTAAATCCTATAAAGCGTGAATGCAGCTCAAAATATAATCACAAGAGACCCGTATTATTGGTTAACCTACCTACGCCCAGTATGTAGGCGAGTATGAACATTTAAAAAAAAAAAATTGGGAAAAAAACCAAATTGTTAAAAGAGATACGTCGTTGATATTCAGATAAATGTAAAAAGGCACAACAACTTCAAACAAACAAATTTAAGAATTTCAGTTAAATTATAGCCTTTCTATTCTACGTCAACGACATGTATCTGTATATTTGAAAAAAAAAAACGAAATTCTAGACAATGACCTTAAATTAGACCGCTCGTTTACACCAAAAGGCGTAATGTTAGTATAATTTTCGACTAGTAGTAAGGATATATCAACGTTTAGCGAAAATTTATGTAGCCAAGCACGTACATACATATATTTACAACGAGTAAGCATGTATAAAACAACTACAAATCGAAATCAAACAAACGTGTCTCGGTTAGTATTTAATCGTTATGCAAACCGCTTGGTATTCCAACAAAAAAGACAAGCACTATAGTAGAGAGTATACTCTCACTGTCATACATACATATGTATACGTGTACATATGCATACTGTAACTGTTAACTTTCAACACTGAGCTAAGACGTCCAGTCGCCCATAATCCTCTTAGATATACTATAACTTACATAACTTAAATACATTTAACGTATACATAACTTTATAATATGTGTCTAGTGCTGCCCACACGGCACTTACCGCCCATTTTGCCAGTTTGTTTTTATGATTAATTTTCTTTTTTAATTAATTCATTGTAAATTTCATATGTAATTTTTTATTTATCTTTTTAGTAAGTATACATTCATCTATAAAACATATATTATATTTACTTTAGTTTACTATTCACTTATATACATACATACATTCAAATTGAAATATTTTTATATTTTGCAATATTTTCATGCAGCAGCTAAGATGATTTTACTCCATTGTCATCTTTGGTAAGCGTATAATGAATCTGAAAACATACATACATATAAACACATAAATATATTATACATTTTATTTGAGTACAAGTAAATTAATGAAAATTATTTTTGTAAGGTTTTATCTTTGAATTCGTTAAAAATTTAAGTTCTCCAACAATCTAACTGCAAGTATAATTAATAGACATACAAATATAAGTACATATGTACATACATATAAACAAACAATACAATACCATTATGTAAAACAATACAATAAAGTAAATAATAAATGTGTTGCCTACAGAGTTGGATTCACAAAAAAATTTGGTAGAATGACTTTATTAGTTTAGTTGTTAGACGTAGCATTCCTGGCGCTCCTAGAGAAGCTCAATTAATTGAAACAATGCCATTTGGTATTTCTTAATATGAAAAATAAACTTCACGAAATGATTTTGTTTCGTTAAACCGCACAAACTCTTCGTTAACATCAATTTTAAAATGGATGTTCGCTATGATATTAGCAGCACATTTCATTTTTAACGTTTAATATTATCTTTTAACGATTTAACATTAGCGACATCATTTGGTTTCGGTTAAAAACGAATACGATTTTTTGATAATGCTTAAATGATAACATTTTCAAACAAGCGAAAGCAAGATGCGATCCGAACTGATAATGGCACTACCTAACACTTGCGCATTCGTTTTCGAAAAGTAATTTTAAAATGTGGCAGCACTATATTCGAAGTTTACATAAATGGCGCGAGAAGTGTTAAAATATATAAACAATTTAATATTTTATACAAAAGTCAGTTAAAGTTTCAAAATCTATACGAAAATTATTTAAAAATGGATTCGATGGTGTTGGGGTTTGACGACGAAAACAAATTTAATTTAAGAATTAGTCAGACATTTTGAGCCTGAACGATAAAATGTGAGATAAGTTGTGTTTAAATTGAGCAGAAATAACCATTGATGTCATGTGTTTTTTACAGTTTTGCTGCTTTGAAATCTTTAGCTCAAGGTGGTTACCAGCATCAAATAGGGCAAGATTTTCAATTGGGATTTGCACAACAGACAGTGTCGAAATATTTATGAAGTTTGCAGCGCAAGAGGGGAAGTTCTTTGTCCAAAACATATTGTGACAGCAAATGAAAAGCGAGATGCAAAACGAAATGAAATCTACCATTATTTCAAATTGCCTAAAAAAGTTTTTTATAAAAATAAAAATAAAAGATAAAGCACCACAAACCTGAGCGATGCGCAGCTTGCTTTTGTTTGCAGATCAATAACTTTACCGATACTTTTTGGAACATGATACAACGTCAAAGTTTGCACAGTTGCATTTAGGAATGCGTAACAATGCAACTGACGTTTTGGAACTCACCCTCACTGTCGCATTCGCGTTAGGTAGTAAAGTGAATTTGGCAGCATTCGAACTAAAATGATATTATGAAATTACGTAGTAGCATTTCTTCGAATTCGAACATATTTTCTTCCGAATCGTAATGCGCAGTCGATTTGTCGGATCGCAAACTTGTGGGGTACAGACTTGGCACGGCTTAAATTTGCTTGAAACTCTTTGGAACCGCTTATCACAAAGAAAGCGAGTTTATATCTCTTAAGATTTTTGTGAAAGTAACTCGATGTACAATACTTGTTCTGAATATACATAAGAACTTCTTCTTAACTAATTGCAAGTCATGGATCCACCAATGCTACATCGAACGACTTCTACTCTATTGTAAGGAGCAGTTCGCTCGAGGCCACCTTATTATACTGCATTTTTAGGATGACTGTCCCAAGATTCCTCTGTCGTCGCCTTCATGGCAGAGCCATCTATCGGACTACTTTCCGCTTTTTCTATTTTTCTTGCTTCTAGTGTGTATGCGTTGTCATCTCTCGCACTCATCTTCCTTAGGCGAAGGAAAACACTGCCCATACCCCACGACATCTTGCTATTCCTCTATTGACTTAGATACGTGTAGTACCCTCCAATCTCGCGTTGGTATATTCGGAGCATCCTCCGACTTTACCACACACAGAATCCATACCTTACCCTTTGGTAACCACCACCACCAGTTTGGAGTCACCTTGCCTTTGGAGATTTGGAACTACTCTCTTCAGCTACTCCACTCCACACTTGATCAGTTCGACTCCACTGAACCAACTTGCTCCATCGAATGACGGCATGGGTTCTCGCATGCGTTCAATCATTAAGCTTGGCAGCTCCTTCTCCCCAGATTTCCACCTTTCGGTACTCGTCTGTCCCTAAGGGTTGCTGCTATCTAGCAAGGCGACAGGCTTGTATTGTCTAGTTACCTCGCTTAGCCTTTCCGTAGATATCGGAGGCCCTTGGTGTGGATGGCCTTTCTTAGTCCCGTCCGGTGAACTTTCTAGACTTGTTGTTGCCTCTCTGCCGCTTTCCAGCTGATTTGTCGAAATCGGTGGAGTGTTGTCTTTTAAACTCGTCTTTTAACCTTACCTAGTGTATGTTTTATTTGTGTTCATCGTGTTCGTAGGACCGCCTGTCCGTCAAGGTGGACTCAGCAGTAAAATTGGTGCGTGGGGAAATGCGCTGTCCACCGCAATAGCGCCCTTTACCACGGTAAGGCCACCGTTACTCCCTGAGGTGTCAGGGAGGCTCCGTTAAAATACCAGGTGTGTTTGTTGAAGTGTGCCGGTTTTACTAGTAGATGTCGCTAGCAATGTGTATAAATTTCTATGATTTGGCATGTATTTAATTTTTTTCTATTGACATTAACCTACAAAAATACGCAAGTCACATTCCGCCAAAATTATAGCGTCATATTTGTTTACTTTAGTGAATATGTCGAGTTTCGTTCCAAGTAAATCGCATTTGCGGCATTCGTTGCTTTTCTTATTTCATCAAAAGAAAAAAGCAACTGAAGCTGGTAGAAACTTATAGTGAATATGCTCCAGTGATTAGAACATGTGAGACATGGTTTCGTCTATTTTAAAGTGGAGATTTCGATTTGACAGACAATGAACATCCTGGTGCAGCGAAAAAGTTCGAAGACGAGGAATTGCAGGCGTTATTGGATGTTGATCCAACCCAATCGCAACAAAAATTGGCAGAAACACTACATGTGACTCGAGGAGCAATTTACCAACGTTTAAAAGCCATGGGTAAGATCCAGAGGAATGGAAAATGGGTGCCACACCAGCTGAATGATAGACAAATAGAAAATCGAAAAACCGTTTGTGAAATGCTGCTTCAACGATTCGAAAGGAAATCTTTTCTGCATCGAATTGTCACGGGGGACGAAAAATGGATTTACTTTGAGAGCCCGAAGTGAAAAAAATCATGGCTTTCCCCTGGTGAAGCTGGCCCATCGACTGCAAGGCCAAATCGCTTTGGCCGTAAGACAATGCTCTGCGCTTGGTGGGACCAGTGTGGTGTGGTGTACTACGAGTTGTTAAAACCCGGTGAAACGGTGAACACGGATCGCTACCGACAACAAATGATCAATTTGAATCATGCGTTGATCGAAAAACGGTCGGAATGGGCCCGAAGACATGGCAAAGTTATCTTGCAACATGAAAACGCGCCGTCTCATACCGCTAAACTGGTGAAAGACACATTAAAAACACTTAATTGGGAAATATTATCTCACCCGCCGTACTCTCCAGACCTCGCCCCGTCCGACTATCACCTTTTCGCATCGATGGGACACTCCCTTGCAGAGCAGTGCTTCGCTAATTTTGAAGAAGTCGAAAAATGGCTCAACGAATGGTTTGCCTCGAAAGAAAAAAAGTTTTTTTGGAATGGTATCCATAATTTGCCTGAGAGATGGGCGAAATGTGCAGAAACCAATGGTTAATACTTTGAATAAAAAAATTTTGAGATTCCTCTAAAAATTAAGTGTTTCTTTATCGAAAAAAAGCGGCAAACTTCAACTAACACACCTGGCACAGCCGATATTACTCCTTGGCTGCAAATCGTCCAATGCGTACGGCTCGCATAACACCCTGGATTAAGAGACTGCGCTGTAGCATGTTAAAATAAAATTACTCGGCATACACGTATGAAAAGGTACCTACACTAAGTGAAAGGAATTCCTTTAGTAGAATGTGGAAAAATCCCGAAACCCCGAGCATTTAATTTTGATTCACGATTGAAGTAACTGTGAACAACGAAAACAGTATAATAACCTTGTTAAATGTACGTCTCTATGTGTGTCTGCATATGTATGTAAGTGTATAGTATTTGCCTCAAAGTGGAGTATTAGAAAGAGAGCTTTCAGAAAAGAGCTTCGGTGTGCACATACGAAAGCCCATATAAACCGTTATAACTTTTACGAACAGCTACTCTCAAATCTTGAATGCCCTTCTTTAATCTCTTCCACACCACCTTCGTTTGTGTATTTGCTTTTGTAGTCATACCTGTGTACTAAAAACATACATACATACAACACACAACGTGAGTAGGCAGGACAGCGAACAGACACACTTGTTGCAAAATATCCATTCACAGGATAACACACAACGCGTATACACACAAGCATATCAAAAGAAGGGAAAATGATTTATGAAGGAGAAATGAAGGGAAATTTACGATGCTTTTTTATATTTGAAAACAGTTATTTGTTTTCATTTCAATTCAATGTCAACTTGTTGGCATTGAATGGAGTTTTGGGATTTCTCATCTCTCATTGCGTAAAGTGTCTATTTACTCCATTTTAAATGTGTACCTGTGTGTGTGCGATTGAGTATGTTATGTTAGTAGATGTCAGCAATGGCCATGGTCATCCTTGTTTTCTAAAGACCGTGTGCATATGTATGTACCAAAGATTTATGTCTCTATCTGCTAGCAATGCTGCCACAACTCTAAATTAGCCATAAATATTCTAAGAATAAATGCGAAGCAGTAAAAGTGAGTTTTTCTTTATGCTTATAGACAAATATTTTAAATATTCTTCTAAAATAAGTGCACAGAAACAATTATATTATAATCCTAAGAGAAACTCAACCAAATAATTTCAAATAAATATGGTTTTATGAAAGCCAGAATGAAAAGATTTTGATGATTTTCACAAACAGTAGTAGTGGTTGTCCTCCGATCACTCGTCAGTAATGAATGAGTTAGGCGAATAATGAAATATAGTTAAGGAACCATTTCGACAGGCAACGCCCAAATCAAATTACCTAAAGTACAATAAATACATGAGAACCCACATGCGAATGGAAACTGAAGTGACATGTGAATTAGATATACGTGTACTTATGAAACAATATTAACTTATTCAACTATTCGTTTCCTAAGCTGCTACTACAACAACACAAAAATCCACAGATAATCCTAAAAGTTCTTGAGACAATCTGAATAAGAAAAGGCAATGAATAATTTCTCGATTCCATCCTTGTTCTACTATGTCTGAGATAAAAGACATAAAAAATACGTTGAATAGAAAAAAAATTGGTTAATACCACTTAATACCACAAATGTTATAAGACCTACCAAATATTGCTTGCTTTTGTCTGCAACTCTTTATTGCCGTTATTAAACTTGGATATTTTGCGAAGGCGTGGAAGATGTCTCTGATCATCATGATAGCCCAAATCGGGAAAGATGCAATGAGGCCGTGATCATTACCATCCAATGAGCTTACTGCTTATTTTATATTTTTTGAAAAATTGCTGCTATCGAGAATATACCCTTTTCTCCACGAACACGAAACCCTACTAAATCGCCAACTTGGTTTAAGTGAAAAAACATGGTATTAAGAAGGCATTTGGAAAGCAATGTTTCTCGATGTAGCTCAAAGATTCAAATATTGAATAGATTAAAATAACTTTTATGACAAAGTTAAAGAAATGTAAGTTATCCCAGGTAGCGTTTTGGGAGCATACAGTGTTACGTCGTCTTCAAATACGAGTACAGAACTGTATTTTGACATCCCTCAAACTTAACTGTCAAACCAAACATGTTTTGTAATTGCTTTGTTTTAGTTAAAAGTCAAGTATTTATGAAAATGGATCGCTAAACAACCACAAGATTATGGTGCACACAACCGAACCACTCAAGCAATTGGTAAAATTTTAAAGAAATGAAGACACTGAATCGTCTTTAGATATTGTAAGGCCTGTGTCCACCGTTTTGCTCGTTCAACCTGAAATATCGCTACTGTAAATGAAAGTTTAGCCAAAGACCCAAAAGTGTCTATTTTTCGACGTTCTAAAGAACTGGGACTTTACAGCTCCGTATGACGTATTATGCACTTGGATTTACTTCTACATCCATATAAACTCCACTTCACATAACAACTGAAGCCAACTGATGGGCGTTTGAAAAACAAGCAGTGGACGGCGATTTTTCTCATTGAAAGTTGATTGTCAAATTGGTGCATAAAAATGAGAGTATAGGCATGCCACATTCACTCTAAAGACATAATCATGGCACATTGAAAATAAATAACGAAATGCTCGCCCAAACAAGTGAAGCCATACGAGAAACACAGATAGGCGATTGACCTGGAAGAGATTTAAATCTGCACAAATACAGCAACTTAAACACAAAACCGACAGCGTCAATTCATTATTGGGTCAAAATCAAAGTCCATGCTTGGATTACAACATTTTTTTTATAAAAATCAGTCATTAGGCCAACATGGATGTATGCAATACAATTTGCAACAAACACACTAATAGCCAAAAGTACTCATGATAAAAAATAATAGATTAAATAAATTTATTTTTTATAATAAAAAGATAATATTACCTCTATGATGAGCAAATTACACAATATTATATACATATATTAACCTACATATATACAAATCAAAATTACCTTTTTTTTTTTAAAAAAATCGTTTGTATGGAAGCTAGAAGTTGATGCCGTCCACGTATGAAATATGTCAAATAAAAGGTTTTTAGTTGCCGAAGCTAAGGAGTTATGACTCAAAAACACATTTTTTTTATCAACTGCTTGTACAAAAGCTATACGTTATACCCGTCAGAATTTGAGCATTTTCATTATCATCACTATTCATGGCGTAATAGTGGATCGTATGTGTTATTAGTTATATCGAACTGGGCGGTTTCAACAAGTATTAATACCTATAATATAAATATGGCAAAACGTGGCATGAAAACGTAGATGACATATGGACATACTCGTAGGTCCATTTGTCTACATACATATGTATGTATACTCGTATATAAACTCTGGTTAATGAAAGTTGTAAAAATAGAGGAGAGCTTAATATGCCTACATATACACATATAGAAAATATACATATATATTTATACCTACATATAAACAACGAAG
Source organism: Ceratitis rosa (assembly GCA_037013455.1). Lineage (NCBI taxonomy): Eukaryota > Metazoa > Arthropoda > Insecta > Diptera > Tephritidae > Ceratitis > Ceratitis rosa. Next base: position 3,388,112 of record JAWMAG010000025.1, on the reverse strand, counting down.
GTACAAATGTATGTGGTTTGAAGTTAAATGCCTGTCTGTCATTTGGTGGTGAGTCCGAAAAGTTGTGAATATTCTCGGTAAGCTAAAAATAAAGTACAAAAGTGGGGAGTGAACAATAAACGAACTTTCCATGTTTATTAACTCCCACTTGAGTTCATTAATGGTGGTTACAAAAATTTCAACTCTTTTTTTTCTTTGGCCTTCAAACTTTAAATAAGCCCAGAGATGTGTAATCGCAACCACAATATTTTGGTATGGACTAAGTTGAAAAGTGTGAGCAGCAACTGAAAAGGGTTCATGAAAACATTTATTTGTTTATTTATTTTTTTTGAACGTTAATAATACATTAGGATAGAACATTTTTTATATTTTGTTTTTCGCTACTTGACAGAGAAATCTTTTGACTGCTCGTATCCATGAAATCTTATAAATCTTGCGAGAAACTGAAATATTCAAAGATCGCGACACGAACCATGATAAAGGAAAGTTCTTTTGATATGAACGAGATGGAACGAGTAAGATCGCTAAAAGGTGGCAGTCAACTCTTGTTTCTATTAATTGATATTAATGAGTTTCTTAAACCGTTTGGCGACATACATATGGACCAATGAGTGATCGTTGGTAATATCTGGCATTCGGTCGGTAGGCTATAAAAAATTCTGTAACAATATGATTCCTGTGACTTAGTTGTACACAGTTTATGAAGCTTTAGAGCTGATAAAATTTTTTTTGAAAAAAAACAGAATATCCTAAACCTAGTGCATACAGCAGTACAAAGGAAGTTTTCGGAATCCTCGATTTACTGACATATTGTCAGGAATATTGCTCAGAACTTTCTTAAACTCATAGTTCTATCAGAGGAGAACAGTGAATAGAAGTCCAAACAGCGCCCATTGCATACATAGAGCTGAGACATTTTAATATTGGCGTAGATTTGATTCTTTGTTTGGCGTGTAATGAGCTCCCGTATCTCACTAACTGTCACCTGAGTGAAGACGGAAGGTTGCTTAGAGCACTGCGCGAATCCCAATCCCAAATTACTTGATGTTAAACCTCTGAGTGCATTTATCATATGAAATAATAAGCCTACTTACAAGCATTCCATTGCGAAGACTAGAATAAACGCTGGAGCCCATTCAAACAGCGCCAAAAGAGTGTAAGAATCAAATTAGTAACATTAAGCGATTACACTAATAAATATGCAGATTACGCATGTGGGTATGTTATTATCATTAAAGTGAAAAAGAACAAATAATAACTACAACTACAACCCCAACAAATCAAAATCAGACGCATGCAAGTAGATGGCTAGGAACTTTCAAAGTGCCCTAATTAACTCGTCATATGCAGTGGTTGTTATGAAATACTCGTACATACATACACGCGAAACTTCACGGGAGTATTCATAGTTATTTCCAGATTTATGTTTCTTTCATTGTTTAAGTGTTGTTTTAAAGAGATTTATCAGGGGGGGCCACTTTGACTTCTGAGCGATGGAAATCTTTCTCTGAAAGCCGATCAAAATGGATCAAGAGTAAAGTCGAAACTCTTGGCGGTTAAATTGTTTTTGTAAATTCCACTTTAATGAAGAAATTACAAAATTTTGCTGAAAATGGTGATAGTGTTTGAGATACTATTTTAAGCACTTTTAATGGAATGGTAAAAGAGAACAATAATATTTTTGTTACATTTAGCAAAGAAAGCAACGATTTTGATTTGGAGATGAATTGAATTCAATTCATTTTAAAAGGGCTTGACAAAAATAGGACAATAATTTTAATATCTGTTTGGTATACTCGGCTAAGTGTGAATGCTTTTGGTTGGATTTATTAGTTCTACATAATTATTTTCGTAAAATTATGTAATAAATAATGCAAGGAAAAAAAAATTCAGAATATATGTAGTATGAATATAATGATTAGAGGTCTAATAATATATTCTAAAATAAATTAATAACTGTTTTTTTAGTTATTTATTAAAAAAACGATTAACTGAGTAAAGGATTTAAATGGCTATTGTACTTTAATGAGCCATCGTGGCATTCGCTCAATTGAATTTCGACTTCTACAAAATAGTCCTCTCCGATAATATACACTTGCCCAAACCTTTGACATTTTATCAATCGTGGTGTGTCTTTTTCGGCCGTTATTCTTTTTGGCTCTTCCATTAAACAGATTGGACTTTGACTTCGATATCACAACCATTTATGTTATTTCTTTGAAACTTAAAAATTTAATCATACCTATTTTCCCGAAGGATATAGAAAATCGACTGTGTGCTGGTGAAATGCTTTTATACTGAGGTGGACTCCCACCGCTCCTAAAAATGTGTAAGACAATATCTTCTATTTATATATTTTTGTTTTTGCTTTCATCTCATTACTCCAGAGTCCAATTCTTATTTAAACGACAAATGGCGCATGAAATTATATTTAATACTCAGCATAATGTTGTCACATTAATAATTCATTGTCTCTTAAGTTAATACCTAATAAATTCTGTAATTCTCAAATTTTTTTTCAATTTGACATTCGTAAAAAAGAACAACAACAAAAAAAGAACATTTATAGACCAAAAGTATGTATCACAGAAATGACGCCAATTTATTTAAGATAAAAAAAGCTTCATAGTACATATGTTCATTTGCTCCCTTTTCAAAGAATCTGCAAATATTGAATTTCTGAACACATGCATACATACTCGTATATTGTCCGCTTATTTGATAAAGGAAAGTGAGCAAAGAAAAAAAGCCACATAAGCACTACACGACTCGCCACCCGCCTCTCGTGTAGATCTGTATAAACAAATAGAGTCATAAAAAGAAAAGACATTTTAGCAGTCGAATACCGATATATTATATATACATACATACCTATGCACGCATATGCGCATGTAAATATTGTATATATATGTATATATGTATGTATTCATATCTTTACGTGACTGTCTGTCGCTCAGCTTGTTTATCAGAGAACATTTTCATTGACTAAAAATAGGCGTGATGTTCTTATAGTTTGACGTCGCTCGCTCTTTGATAAACACATTACAAAATCTGACACCGCAAATTGATATTCTGCGAAAATTTCATCTGAAAAAAGAAGGATACAATAAAAATTTGCAGTATTGTGAAACAAAATCTTTTGTATTTTTATTTGACAAATAAACTCAGCTGCGAAAACATTTACGAATGCACACATACATACGTATACATGCGTACATACATGTTTACAAATATGAAAAGATATAATATTATAAAAAGAGATATTTGGCACTAAAAGAGATGTCAGCAAAAATTTAACACAATGTTACACATGTGTATTTACATACATTCACCCAAAAGTATGTATGTATGTACGCATTTACCCGCATAACAAGGCCGGATGTCATGATGACTATCATGTAATAACAGGATACCTGATGACTACCCTTGACTAGGACTGACTCTGTGTGACAATATCATAGCTAAGAGTAGGTAATATCGATGATGTTGATTGTTTACTTTAGCTACAGCGTTCAGTCAAGAGTCAAATTTACAGTGACAAGCGGTTTTTATTTAGTCAACAGATGCTTGGAAAAGGTATGAATGATGAAAGGATTTTGGTAGTAAAGAATTAAGATAACGGGAAAAGTGAATATACCAAAGATATCAGGAAAAATTAGGGAATTTAAATCAACTTTTAAAGTGAGCAGCAAGCAACTGTAGTTTATAATTATGAAATACATGCAATTGTAAGCCCCAACTGATCCTTCAAACAGAGTGGATGTTTGCCTTTTCCCTTACTTTTCATCGTTTGAAGTCTGCGGTATTCGGTTGCATTTAAAACTTTACGAACAGTTGTGTGACATGTTTTGGTGTTCAAAAAAAAAAAATTTATAGAAAAAAGTACGGGTATTATTCGTCGGGAGGAATTGCTTTTTTCCATCTTTCTGGTAACTTTCATCAAACATTTATTTTATTAATATTTTTTAATTAATATTTTTTATGTAACAATCCTGCTAAATAGATATAAAGCTGGGCTTTCTATTGGATGAGTGCATAGGTTCGTGCCCGATTCCGCTGGATGCCGTACGAATCGTTTGAGAGTGGCGCTCGTGAAAGAAATATATACATATTATATATCGTTGGAAAGGTGACAGTCCGAACTGTAAATCAAGCATAAAATAACTTCATTTTGATTTGAGTTGCTTAGTGAAAAGACGCATGGAAGATGAACAACGAAAAAGATCATATGCGTCATATTATGTTATACGAATTCCGCAAAGGAAAAACAGTGGGCGCTGCAACTAAAGATATTCGCGAAGTTTATTTGGACCGTGCTCCAGCACTCCGCACAGTAAAGAAATGGTTCGCGAAATTTCGTTCTAGAGATTTTAACCTCGAAGATCAACCTCGCAGTGGACGGCCTTCTGAGCTTGATGACGATGTTCTAAGGACTTTAGTTGCGAATAACTCACGTATTTCGACGGAAGAGGTTGCCAGTGAATTGAACGTCAACAAATCAACTGCGTTTCGTCGTTTAAAAAAGGTTGGGTACACTTTGAAGCTCGATACATGGGTGCCACATCAGTTGAGTGAAAAGAACAAAGTGGACCGTATGTCAACAGCAATTTCTTTGCTTCGACGGATCAAAAACGAACCTTTTTTGGATCGGCTCGTGACTGGTGATGAAAAATGGGTCCTGTACAACAATGTTCAATGCAAAAGAACATGGAAACAGGCACACGAAGGGGCGGAACCGATGTCGAAAGGTGGATTGCATCCGATGAAGGTACTGCTGTGCATTTGGTGGGATATCCGAGGCGTGATCTATTTTGAGCTCTTGCCAGCTGGAGAAACGATCACTGCCAACAGGTATTGTCAGCAATTGGTCGAATTGAAGAAAGCAATTGATGAAAAACGTCCGATTTTGGCCAATCGCAAAGGAGTTCTTTTCCATCATGACAACGCCAGGCCACATGTTGCACAACCGACCCTGGCCAAACTGAAGGAGATGAATTGGGGAATCATGCCGCATCCCCCATATTCACCCGACATTGCACCTTCTGATTATCATTTGTTTCGATCGCTGCAGAACAATTTGAATGGAAAAAAATTTAAAAATGTGGGAGACGTCAAAAACCACCTTGACACCTTTTTCAACGAGAAACCGCGCGATTTCTATGAATCAGGCATCAGTAAATTGGTTGAACGTTGGGAGTGGATTGCCGAACATGATGGCGAATACATAAATTTTAATAAAAGCGCTTTCTTCAAAAAAGTTCAATTTTAGTTTGCACTTGAAATCGGGCACGAACTTATGCCCTCATCCATATTTATTTAGATTATGCCTATATTATACCAAGTAGTACATAGATTTCACTTTTTTAATCGATTTAGCATCTAGTATGGATTTGTTTTTGGTAATCAATGTAAATTGTAATGTAATTTATGTAAACTATTGCTCATGGAGACCTAACCTGGAGATTGTGTTCTGCATATGACGTATGCCCCCAATAAGAAAGGATTTTTCGGTAACTGCACCTGGGACTAACAATGCCCAAGAAAACGCGAGCGGACGAAGTTAAAGCATGCGTAAAGTGAAAAAAGAGAGCCTTACCAAAAATGCGAGAATCTATTTAAGGGGGGACATCTGAGTAACTCAAAAAAAATAAGCGGATTTTCTGGAATTTTTTTTGACCAAACGAAAGAGCTAATCGAAATTTTGTAAAGTAGGTTTTATAATATGCGATCCGATGTACAAAATATGATTTTTTGAAAGAAATCGAAAACAAAATGGCGGCTGTGCAGCATTTCTTCGTAGGCCCTATTTTTGGGAAGGGGGTCCATGGCCGGAAAGCTAACGTCCTTAATTTTTGATCTGGAACAAAAAATAAAGTTTTGTTAGTTTCTATACATCAACAGCTATCGACACACTTAGGATTTTTTCGATATATTGATTTTTCGCAAAATGGTGCGTGATCGAAAAAAAAGTTCAAATTTTCACGAGGAAAAAAAGTCCAAAAATTGTTTATAAAAAAAAGAGTAAGCAATATAAAAAAAAATTATACGTGTGTCGATAGAAGAAGGAATTTTGAATATACTGTCAAAATTTCAGATCGATCGGTTAAGATTTGCTCGAGTTATGTTTCCGGCCGTCTAAAAAAAAGTGGTTTCGAGAAAAACGCGTTTAAAGTTATTATATATATATAGAATATGCCTATGAGGCATTGCCGCAGAATGGAAAATTTGGACATTTAGACACTTTTGCCGGATTCTATCTTGTGGTATATTATTTTTAAGATCCTAAAGCATCTTTTAAACGAAAAAAAAATTTTTTGATTTTTTCAAAATTTTACTCAGATGTCCCCCCTTAAGAGGAGATGTTATTGCCGGGCATCAGTAACACCTATTGTTGAAAGAAGGAAATATTAATTTCCCGCAACTGTACAACAATTTATCCAAGCATAAATAATATTCACGATAAGCACGCAGAATAGTTATGCAAGCATGCCATCTTCATACCAAAAATGAAAACGAAAGATACTCAACCATAAATGAAATATTTTCAAAATCAGTTGAAGGCGTCGAATGTCAGTATAACGACCATGCCATTCATTATTCGGTAGATTTGCTAAATACAAAAAAAAACCTCCCGGTCTACCAACTTACATATTGAAATGAATGGCTGGATCACCAATTTAATATAAATTCACAAAAATTATCCAATGGTACCAGATTACAGGTAGAAATATTGCATCAAAGTGTAATCGAGGCTATTGTACGAATATATTGTGTTTAAGGAGAAACTATATATATTTCTAGGATTTCCATCAAATTACCCCTTCGAACTCAATAGAGTGCAGTTGGCGGTCAAATTATGCTTCGCAATAAACAAATAAACAAAGCTTTATTAAATGTGTTCAAATTCTATGCGGTTGAAGCTCTAGTATTTAATTATTTTTTGTATAATTGAATAAACTGTATTGCATTAAAACAAAAAATATAATATCCAATGTATTTTCATACTTTTATTTATACAAATCCACTGTACTTATACTTCTGCAAATATTATACTTAAATATTGTTATTAAAAACAAATATATGTCACACATAGAGTCTTTAGAAATATTTAAGGTCAGCTTGTCCGCCAATTTACTGTGGATACTCGTATCTTGATTCCTGCGCTCAAATTCAAGTCAAACATACATATGTATGTATGTACATATAACTAACAACCTAATGGCCCGTATGCTATGTACAACCAACTATGGCGACCAACAGCGGTACATACATACAGATGTATGTGATTGGGAACATGAGCAAATATGTCTGTATAAAGAACAATACACATTTATAAACACAATCAATTCAGACATACATATGTATGTGTAGACACGTAAGCCTGTTTGCTTTCGTACAAGTAAAGTGCGTCGTGGCGTATGAGTAACATTCGATACAGTTGTTCAGTTGTTCTGCAGAGTGTAATGAGCCGAAAAATCATTTGATCTGCCGTGACGTTATACGTATGTTCGTATGTACTTACACGTATACCAGTAGGTTGCTTATGGCCAATGGCAACAAATCAGTTGAAACGATGTATTGATAAATATGGTCTGCATAATTGTGATGAGTAAGGATGATGTTGATTCATACAAACCGACATTGTTCAGCTATGACTTGTTGCTTTATTTTTATTTTTATTTTTATTTTTATTTTTATTTTATTCTTTATTTTCTATTTTAGAGTTGGTGAACGGGCTGTTGAATTTAAGTAGTAAAAACATCGTGGTTTTTATTACCTATAATTACGTATATAATTTAATCTCGTTCTTGCCTCACCACTTCCCTAGCCAACCTAAAAGTATGGTATCATGATTTTTTTTTGTTTACTTTTCCAAAATTAATTTTATTTAAAAAGAAATATGTATATAGGTTTGTACATATGTCTATGGTAATAAGCGTGCGACCTATGTATACAGAGCAATTACCTCTGTTGACTATGAAAAATGAAAAACGTCTGTTGATTATACAAAATTATATGTATATTTTTGTTGTGATTACTGCATCTTGTTTGCGTTTTATAAACTCAAATAACAGCCAAAAACAACACAAATAAGCAGATGCTGAAAGCTTTCATATTATTAGCATTACAGCTTTACATATAAAAGTGTTTATTTCCATTTTTTATGTCTACATCATATCTTTAAACAAAAAATGAAGCGAAGAAAAGCAGAAACGGAAAGCAGGCAGAGAGAATAAAATTCCAAAGTGTAAGTTCACGAATATTTCAGTACATATGTATATAGATTCATATAAATATTATATGTATATACACACATTTAATAAATATTTTTATAAGGATACAGGTCTCATCATATTATATATATATAGAAATGAACTCTAACCCACATTTCAAGCATTTTTGAGCATCGAGCATTTGCAGCACGCTAGCAGCAGTGAAAGCAAATTTTTTGTCACGCGCATAGAATCGAATCGCAAAAAGGAGTCAAGGCTTCGCAAATATACAGGGTAAAGAAAGAGAGATGAGATTGCCTATAATTTAGCAAAAAAAAAAAAAAATAAATTCGTTGATTGGAATGCACATATAGTGGGGTTGTTCCTAAGTAGGACTATATGTGTATGAGCATATATTAAAAGTATTTTTTACGTTATTGATTTGAATATGTATGGGTTTCTTAACAGCACATTTATACTGAAAAAATTGTCTAAAGTAATATATTACTTTCTGTTTAATACAATATAATAACATATTTAGGCTGAGCTTTTTTAATTTTTTTTTCTCAAAAAGTGAGTGATCCAAAAAGATAAATTAATTAGATGTACATGTATATATTTATAAAATATCCATATGTATATTCTATATACATAGATGTACACGTGCGTGGTCTCCTGTGACGACAAAAAGGTGATACAAATGCCGTAGGAGAAAATACCCTTGTTGCTAGTTAGTTGTTTAGGCAAGTCCAGTCTCTGGTGTTCAATTTCGCCAAACCACTCTTCTCTTTATATCAAGCTGAGTGAGTTGCGTTTCGCCATGAAGATATGTATGCATACCACTTTTTACGTTATGAAATTCTTTTACAGTGCATAATGTGTTTTATATATGTGTGTTGGTATATATTTAAGTGTTCTCCGAAATACTTTTAAATTTTATTTTATTTTACTTTTCTTTTTCAAGTTTGCCGCAAAACTTTGCTTTAGCTTGTTGTTTGAATTGGTCAAGTTATTTTGAAGAAAAGGGCAAAAGGCACATCTAAAATTTTTTCTAATTAGCTTAACTCATTCGCCCTACTTTGTCGCACATAATTCAGTTGAATACCTACAACACGGTAATCATAAGTATGTATCTTTAAACTTCAATATAAGTAGGAGAAGCTAAAAAGAGAAAAATAAAAATAAAATTAAACTCACAAATTTAATACTTTACTTTAGAGGAGCTGGAATATATTATTGCTGTCAATGAAGCCTGTACTGTTTTAATAGATAAAATTTTTAAAGTGAAAGTCTTTTTGGCATAGTAGTAAAAATATTTCGTCAACACTGAAATTGCCCACAAAGCATAAAGAAATTTTCCTTTTTCTTTACTGGCGTAGACATTGCTTACGCGATTATAGCCGAACTAACAACAGTGCGCCATTCATTCCTTCCTTTCGCGAGACTTTCATCCACCAAAGTGAATGCCAGTATAGTTGTTTGCCAAAACCCGTCTGGCAATTGAATGGGAACAGAAAATACAGGAACACTGATTCGAGCTAAATGATACGCTTGACCTGCAAGGCTGGATTTTGCAAAATGCGTTGACAATCTAAATGAAGATTTTATGGGAGATATTTTTATTATCATGCAATAGATACATGTATGTGTATGCATATAAGAAGGTATTTAAAATTGTGTCTATATTTTTCCAGATCTTTCTCTGGGACGAGATGAAGAGCTTTCCGTAACAATACCAACTTCACTGGCTCATCTGTAACCGTCAAGTTAAATTAATTTGCTAAAATTGGGGAAAAAATAGGGCTGCTTAAATCGCGAAAAAGCACCATGAATATGAAATCTGGGCTTATGGAGATGTTTAATATGTTAATATGCTCCACCTTGGCTACTTTCTTCTAAATCAGTTATTAACACACTTTCCATATATCATAAGGACTCTACTAATCCAGTTATTTACAAGAAAGTAATTCAAGAAACTATCTCTCCATTAAAAATTAACCACTGGAATTTTTTATATACAGATTGGTCAAAAAGCAGTAATGGAACATCTTTTTCTGTGGTCTATGAAAATGGTGAGCTAATATTAAACGGTATTTTACTAGAACAAGCATCATCCTATGAAGCTGATGTTCAAGCCGTCCTAAACGCATTCCAATTCGCCACTAAACAAAACTGTAAATTTGTTATCTACACAGATAACAAAGCAATTTTACATGGAGTTCATAACCTTAATAATAACTCAGAAGAGATCAGTACCATTAGGTCTCTCCTAATAAATTTTCGAAAGAAGATTAAGCTCATGTGGATACCAGGCCATGTCGGCATTACAGTAAACGAATTAACAGATAAAGCAACAAGCAATAACAGAGATGCTCAACAAAATCAAGGATGTTATCTCGTTTCGCTAACAAGAAAAATTAACTTAACGAAATGAAATCGTTCCGTTTCGGCGTCATGTTATCGAAACAAAATGAAATCGGTAACGTTAATTTTAAAATGACTGCCTGCTATGCTTTAATAGCACACTTCATTTCAACGTTTAACATTATCTGTTAACGGTTTAACATTAACGACATTTCTTCGTTTCTACAGAAATTTTTCGTTACGATGCAGCCTTTATATATACACGTATGTATATATATAATATATATAATATTAAACATTAAAAGGATATCAGATACGAACGAATTGGAATGAAGAAATCTCCTAATGAATTTGTGTGTTTTTACGTTCATTTCTGTTTCAAAAACAATTAAGTATGAGTATGTAGGATGAGAAAAATGTAAATTGCGTACTTTGAACCTTTATATATGTATTAAATTTTGAAACCATATGAAATTTCAATTTAGTTACAAAGCTTAGCTTTTCCACTGTAGAATATTTTTAACTTTTGCACCCAATCACACAAAGAAATACAAGTATATATCATATGTAATATCAGTATATAAATTTCGTATGCAAATTCGAAAAGTACTTGTAACACTCACTTTAGTACTACACATACAAATAAAAACAATTTTAGCGTTTACATATAGATTTAACAATCTGGTAAATTTCTGAACAGGTGCTAGGGCATATTAAAATTTATTTACATGTAACAAGTGATTGCAAGAGATAAGAGTAAGAATAAAAAGCAGAATCCCCTTGTTCTTTTGGGGTTTAAAATGATTGTGATAAATTTGTTTTTTTATTGCTTCCAAAGAAAGAATTTAGAGAGTTGTAGAATGGATGAATATGTATAGATATAAAGGTGTATGGCAGTATATGGCAGGCTATGTACAATACATATTTATATGATCAACTAACGAAACGAAACCCTTACGTTTTGTTAAATATGAAAAATAAACTTAGCCAAATGTTTTTGTATCAATTCGGCGCCAAGTTATCGAAACAAAATAGTATTAATTTTGAAACCGCAAAAACTCATCGTTAATGTTAAATTGCTGGTTGCTATGGTATTAATAGCACTATTCAATTTCAACGTTTAACATTATATGTTAAGGATTCAACATTAACGGCAGCATTATGTTTCGGGTTGAAATGACCACTACTTTAATGATAACATTTCCAAATCGATTGAAATTTTTTGGTTAAGGTGAAATTTATCGTTACGATGTAGCCACGTCGCAATATAATTGCATGCTTTCTGTCGTCTTAACTTATTATTATTTTTATTTTGGCTTCCCTTTATTATGTGTTTCTCTTAAGTTGTTAGATTATATTGCGTTATTTTCGTAAGTAGGCTTAAATTTTGAATGAAAAATGCAGGCAAATGCAAAGTTATCCAGATTTGCATAGAAGTTATTAGATGTGACCAAAAAAAATTATCTCTTTAAAGGTATTGCTGAAAAGATATGTTCATTGTTATTTGTATATCCTTTGGTTCCATTATTTATGTAGAATGAAAGCCAACAAAACGAAAGAGAAAGTATTGCCTTTTAATTTAATTTTAAACAATTTTAGGCTTCCGTCTTGTTGCTTATGGTGAGCTTGTAATTCATTACGAAGACAGCAAATCAAATTCCAAAGTTGTATGTCTAAAATATTTATGCGTTTAGTTATGCGTTTCATGAATGCTGTGCAAACCTCGCAGCAAGAAGAGTAATTAAATTAGTTATCTCAAATTTGATATTCGCACTTTTCTTTACTATGAGTAATTGCGGATATTTTCCTGCTTAAGGCTGCTTGCGGCTGCGGCATTGAAAGGCATGAAATCCAGTTTTGCTGTTAGTTTAGAAACTTTTCCACAACTACGCTGCACTTGAAGCACAGTTGCAATTTAGTTGTGTATCCCCCAATTGTGAGATACATGGAAATATTCTTAAACGGAATTTTGATATCTATTTATTCATGTATTTTTAACACTATTCTCCCATAGGGGACTCTTTTAGTTCAAAAAGTTCAGCCTTTAACATTTAATTTACTTCATTGCATCACTAACCGGTAAAATATTGCTCATACGAGTATGCCATACATCCACTACGGCTATAGTATACTATAAACACCTATATAGACAACAACAAAATAGTGATTAATTTTAATTGAATACAAATATTCTGAATTATAGCATATGGACCAGCTGCTTTCGAACTAAATATTTGTAAAACTTCAGAAATTTTACTAAAACCTTTTGCAAAAATTTTCTTGTGGTAAATGCAAGCAAAAATAAAATTTTCAGTGCGCACATATATAAATATGTATGTAAGGGAACTTGTTCAATTTTAAAGCTATTCCAGCATCGGAATTGATTCGCCCTAAACATCTGCACGCCTTCAGTGGAAACTTGCCAGACTTGAGTGCCTTTTAGTCACTATCAGCTTAACAAACGAGTGCGCTACGATGCTCTTCCAAAATTTGCATAAGTTACTGACGATATTTTAATTTTACCATTTTCACTTTTTATTTCTGATACGTGAAAAAGGTTTGTATACGAACAAGTTAAACTACAAAATTATAATATATGTTAAACAATATTAGAAAATGTTTTTGGCATGTAAAATAAAATAAATAAAAAATAATTATTATATTTTATTTTAATATAATATAAAATGTAACAAAATAAAGCAAAGTTAAATTAAACAACATTCAATTAAGTTATATAAAACTGAATTAAACGAGATTCAACAATATAAAAAAATAAAATAAAATAAAATGATATAAAATACAACAAAATATAATAAATAAAATATAATAAATAAAATATAATAAATACAATAAAATAAAACGAAAAGAAATGAAATGAAATAAAATGAAGTAAAATATAGTAAAATAAAGTAAAACGTAATGAAATGAAGTGAAATAAAATAAAATAAGATAAAACGCAATGAAGTGAAATAAAATAAAATAAAATTAAATAAACTAAAAAAAAAAAATAAAACAAAATAAAATAAAATCAAATAAAATAAAATAAAATAAAATGAAATAAAATAAAATAAAATAAAATAAAATAAAATAAAATAAAATAAAATAAAATAAAATAAAATAAAATAAAATAAAATAAAATAAAATAAAATAAAATAAAATAAAATAAAATAAAATAAAATAAAATAAAATAAAATAAAATAAAATAAAATAAAATAAAATAAAATAAAATAAAATAAAATAAAATAAAATAAAATAAAATAAAATAAAATAAAATAAAATAAAATAAAATAAAATAAAATAAAATAAAATAAAATAAAATCAAATAAAATAAAATAAAATAAAACAAAACAAAATAAAATAAAATAAAGCAAAACAAAATAAAATAAAATAAAATAAAATAAAATAAAATAAAATAAAATAAAATAAAATAAAATAAAAAAAAACAAAACAAAATAAAATAAAATAAAATAAATTAAAATAAAATAAATAAAATAAAATAAAATAATATAAACTAAAATAAAGTGAAATATAATAAATTATTTGAAAACAAATACAATAAAATAAAACTTAATGAAATGAAGTGAAAAAAATAAAATATAATTAAATAAAATAAATAAAATAAATGTAATTAAATAAAAAAAATAAAATTAAATAAAATAAAAAAACATAAAATAAAATAAAATAAAATATAATAAAATATAATAAAATAAAATAAAATAAAATAAAATAAAATAAAATAAAATAAAATAAAATAAAATAAAATAAAATAAAATAAAATAAAATAAAATAAAATAAAATAAAATAAAATAAAATAAAATAAAATAAAATAAAATAAAATAAAATAAAATAAAATAAAATAAAATAAAATAAAATAAAATAAAATAAAATAAAATAAAGTAAAATAAAATAAAATAAAATAAAATAAAATAAAATAAAATAAAATAAAATAAAATAAAATAAAATAAAATAAAATAAAATAAAATAAAATAAAATAAAATAAAATAAAATAAAATAAAATAAAATAAAATAAAATAAAATAAAATAAAATAAAATAAAATAAAATAAAATAAAATAAAATAAAATAAAATAAAATAAAATAAAATAAAATAAAATAAAATAAAATAAAATAAAATAAAATAAAATAAAATAAAATAAAATAAAATAAAATAAAATAAAATAAAATAAAATAAAATAAAATAAAATAAAATAAAATAAAATAAAATAAAATAAAATAAAATAAAATAAAATAAAATAAAATAAAATAAAATAAAATAAAATAAAATAAAATAAAATAAAATAAAATAAAATAAAATAAAATAAAATAAAATAAAATAAAATAAAATAAAATAAAATAAAATAAAATAAAATAAAATAAAATAAAATAAAATAAAATAAAATAAAATAAAATAAAATAAAATAAAATAAAATAAAATAAAATAAAATAAAATAAAATAAAATAAAATAAAATAAAATAAAATAAAATAAAATAAAATAAAATAAAATAAAATAAAATAAAATAAAATAAAATAAAATAAAATAAAATAAAATAAAATAAAATAAAATAAAATAAAATAAAATAAAATAAAATAAAATAAAATAAAATAAAATAAAATAAAATAAAATAAAATAAAATAAAATAAAATAAAATAAAATAAAATAAAATAAAATAAAATAAAATAAAATAAAATAAAATAAAATAAAATAAAATAAAATAAAATAAAATAAAATAAAATAAAATAAAATAAAATAAAATAAAATAAAATAAAATAAAATAAAATAAAATAAAATAAAATAAAATAAAATAAAATAAAATAAAATAAAATAAAATAAAACAATATGAACTGAAATAAAAAGTATATAAAATATTATGTATACATACTTTTAAGCTATGCTTTAGGTCTGGAGGCGGAAAAGATGCTTATATCTTAAATCTTATGAACACATATTTATATTAAGGGTCTTAATTTACCGCGCAAACGTCTACAAGACTGAATCCATCGGTGGAGAGAATCGGAGCGAGTTTTCTTTCTGCAAACCCATTGGAGATGCAGTTAAAGATAGTCTGGAGTCTTTTGAGCTAAGCAAGAGCAAAATTAGCGCTTTGTAACCGCTGAAGCGATTTTCGGTCGAGCTCCTCCACCAATTAATGGATCTTGATGTTTTTTCAACACACGCAGGACCTACTCTTTATACTAAGTCGCCTCCGAGGAGCCTTTATTTCATGTCAGAAAAACCACACAATACTATAATAATTTTCTGTTATAAAAAGTTACAGAGTAAACACATGGGCTGCAAGATATTTTGTGGATATCGTTTAAATGTAAAATGAGGTACATGATAGCAACACATATAGCTGGTGCATATTGGAAAAATAAAATTGGAAATTGCTGGCTAATGGCCACGAGACGTGTGCACACACTGGAATTTGTTGGGCTATAATTTCGGGAAGCGAAAGAACGCTAGCCCAGTTGTAATTTACCAATCAACGGATAGTGTAGGTCTTATTGTATTCAACCTATGTGAAGAGGCTTGTATCAATTATGTTGCACGAAACTGCTAATTATCTACTTTTGTATTGACCAGTGAACAGGAACTATCTCACATCGGTGAAACAAATAGTCCACAACCTTCTTCATCACAAAATAAAAAAGAGTTCGACGAAGAAAAAGAGTGAAAGCAAGTTTAATAACTATGCAGGAGAAAAAGTTTAAATTGGAGGTGGACAAACTTGAACTAGAAAGAGAAAGGGAAAAGAGCCATCTCGACAATTGAAAACAACTGATCTACTAAACGAAATGGAAATAACGAAGCTTGAAATTCAGGCGAAGTTCAGAAATTAAAAATAGGGAGTGAGGAACGTTTAAAAAAATACGAAACTGTACTGAAATTGAAATTAAAATTTAATTGTATTAAATTGTACATACATATAGTCAATTAAATAATAAAATATGAGGTATTTTATATATGTAGGAATAATAGAACACTCTTGTACTATTATATTAGATGTGTCTTTATTAAAATTCAAAAAGCAACTGTGTTGGTCTTCTGTCTAGTACGCGTCTCGTTCATTCGTTCAGTTAGTATTGCCTATATCCAGTCTGGCAGAGTTGTATTCTATAGTAGTCTTAAGTTAATATTATATTAGTAGTAGTCTTTTAGTATGTCCGTCCACTTCGAGTAGTCAGTCCGTGTTTGCCTCATACATATATTAGGTGTAGTAAAAAGTAATCCATTATTTTTGCATAAACTTGAATGGTTTAATTTTTTCTTTTCGTATCCAGCCTTATCCAAATGGTTCCAAACGGTTTTTTGTGCAATCTCTAGCTCTTGGGCAGTCGAACTAGTGCTTACATGACGATCGGACTCGACAATGTCCATGATTTTATCGACAATTTTCGATAATTGGCCTTCCACTCCGTGAAGCATCTTTTACATCAAAATTAAAGGAATGAAACCGAAATTATTGACATTATTGCTCGTCGCTTATTTTTACCCGAATTGGTGGTACAGTTCTGCTGTTCAGGTTCATCTTCTTCATAGATAAGCATTTGTTCTTTGTTCATTTATCCATTTTAAAGTTTTCCTCTTCTCTATTATAATAATGTTGAGCAAAGTTGGTATGCATGTTTTATAGAAGAATCACTTTTGATTTAAATTTTTTAACTCTTTCAAGCTATTGAACCATTCTTTCATTAATACAAAGCAATCTTCAATTCTTATTCGATATTTACTAAAAATTCTGTTAAAATGTCTAAGTTCTGTGCATGACCATCGGTTGAGTGTGCTCTAAAAAAGTAATAAGACATCTTGCTAGCTTGTAAGCGCTATCACCTGCTAACCATTGTGAACCTGATAGCGCATCTGACGATTTCATAGACAAAACGCAGTTGTTGTTAGTTCGCCCGCCATGTACACTATCGGGGTAACCCAACACTAAATTACGAACTCTAAGCTTATGATCGCATACGGTTTCAGCTTTTATGGAATATACAAGTATGTTTTCGCGAAAAAGGAAGCCTTGAGATCTTCAAATGATTTTTCGGTCAGTTTGATTTCCGTTAAGTCCTCATAACCTACATAGTGAGATAATTCACCTAATGAATTAGAAGTGATTTAAGTATTCTGTTTGTTATAAGTTGAAAAAATAAAGCGTTTGAGTTCATTGCCGAAATCATATCCTCATTATAATAAACCTGTATTGCCTCGCCAACACCCACATCAAATAAACTAGCAATTTTCGAAATAGGTGCTCCTTCTCCACTTATCTCCAGTCGGTACGACACAATTGCAAGTTGAATAGAAAACTGGTTGCAATAGCGAACACCATTGAATACTTTGTCGTCTTTGATTAAGTTGAAAACTACCTTAAATGTTAACCTGTCCATGCGCAGAATCTGTCGGAGTTTACTTTCGTCAAGATTTGGCAAAACTTTTGGAGTTTTGGAGTTTTTGGAACTGAATGGTGTACCATATAAAAAAACACCCATACCTCAGATTTTCCAATGCAACCACTAAAAGAATAAATTCTTCAATAATATTTCCCTATTTTAGTTCACTTTCTGGAAAGACATAGGTACATCTTTAGGAGAACCACAAACAAACTTTACAATACTCACCACCGTTTGTGTCAATTAGCTTTAATATAAAATAGTCATCTGTAATACTTTCGATCCAAAACTTAAATAATTTATTTTTTACGCTAACCTTTGCCATTTTCAAACTAAATTTTAAGACTTCGTATAGTTAGCCCAAAACAGCTGACTAAGAACGCTATTTACACTCAGAGTTTATCATGAGTATTCATGACAGGCAGCATAAACGGATAAGCAATTTATCGCTTTATCTATTTTAATGAATACCTATTGTATTTCTGATTATGACTAAATTCCCGCCAAAACTTAATAAGCTTATGTCGACAAATCTTCACATAGTTCCATATGTGTGTTTTCCTTTATCTCACTGGAAAATAAAGAAATTTGCTTTGTTGACATTAAAATGTGCTTTAATGCATTGAATGCCAGAAAATAAAGTATAAAACAATGACATAATCATGATTACTGTAATACGACTGGTGATAGAATATTTTAATTTTTTCATTTTTAGAGATATACGAGCTTGTACATATAGGTATATATGAAATGCTTAACAAGGAATTAACCACATATGTATATAATAAAACCTTGTTAAAGATTTCATATATGTCCATACACACATATGTATATCTCTAAAATTAAAAAGAAAACAAAATTAAAATATTCTATCACCATCGTGAATTTCTTTAGTGTAGGTAGTACTTACATACATAGGTATGTACGCAAATAATGACATAACTGGCTTCAAAAATAGGTAAGTAGGATATTAAATGCACTAATCCTAAGCAGTCAAAGCTGTTCTTTCATAGATTTGAATGCCGTAAAAACTTATTGCATAAAATACCATGGAAGTTATGGAAGATATAACAAAAGCATGCATTGGGCTATGAAGAAATTATAAAGAAAAATAGTCATATCAGCTTGTGGGTATATAAGATGGGTGTTAATACGCGCAAGGGTTTTGTAACCGCTGAAGCGATTTTCGGCAGAGCCCCTCCAATTTTTGTTCTTGATGTTTTTCCAACAAATGGAGGGACCTACAGTTTATATTTAGTCACCTCCATACACGGTGTGTCCCAAAAATAACCGAACTTTATATATAAATCATACAACATACAGCGCTATCTATTGAAAATTTGCAACATAAAAAAGATACATTCATCCTCTTTCAAACGCACCTAACTTCATGTAAGTCGGATGACAGATGTAAAAGTGACAGCCATTTCAATAAAACCAAAAGTGTGCTAATGGTTCAAAAATAAAATGGAACAAAAAGCAAATATAAAATTTTGTGTCAAACTTTAAAAAAAATTTGCTGAGACATACGAATTAATGAAAAAAGTTAATTGTGATGATTGTATGAGTTGTACGCAAGTTTATACGTGGTTTACACGATTTAAAAATGGTCGTGAGGATTTAAATGACGACCCTAGAGCAGGACGTCCAGAAACTAGTAATCGTGCTGAGCTGGTGGAAAAAGTCCGCGAAATCATTGGTATCGATGCAAATTTTACTACGAGAATGTTGGCTGAAGAATTGAATACGAGTAAAAACACTGTTTGGAGAATTTTAACTGAAGATTTGGGGAAAAGAAAGGTCTGTGCGCGATTTGTTCCACATGAATTAAATGACGACCAAAAAATCGCTCGCGTGGAGCATAGCAAAGACATTATTGAAACTGCTGAAAACGATCCAGACTTCCTTGATTCGATCGTAACTGGTGATGAGACATGGTACTTTAAATATGACCCTGAAATTAAGCGTCAATGTGCTGAATGGAAGTCCAAGGGCGAGCCAAAACCAAGAAAATTGCGTTTTCAGAAGTCTCGAATCAAGACAATGTTGATTACTTTTTATGATTCAAAAGGTATTGTCCACAAGGAATTTGTTCCAGAAGGTCAAACTGTTAATGGAAAATACTATTTAGGCGTTTTACATCGTTTGTGGAAAAGAATCGGTCGTGTTAGACCAGAATAACCTGCAGGAAAACAGCTGTTTTTATTGCACGATAATGCACCACCTCACAAGACCAAAAAAGTGAACGAATTTTTAATGAAAAAAGGTATTTCTCTCATCGACCATCCTCCGTATTCGCCTGATCTATCACCATGTGATTATTTTTTATTTCCAAAACTGAAAACCAAGATGCAGGGAGCATTTTATGATGATCCCAGCCATTCAAGCAGCCGTAACCGAGGTACTGAAGAACATTTGCATGCGCTGGTTGATCGTTCCAAACGTTGTGTTGAGTCAAATGGAACCTATTTTGAATAAATAATAACTTTCAAAGATAATATAATGTGTATTTTATTTTATATCCAAAAAGTATGAACAATTCCCAAAAACAACTTTGAATAAAACATTTTCGATTACAGCAAACAAGGCTAAAACAGTCCGTTGTGGCTTACGTTTATGGAAGCTGATGCGTTTGCTTGCAAGTGTTGTATTCTATGATCTATAAAATTTCAAAAGTCCTCTGCAAAATTCCGCTTACTTTTTCATCCGTTTTTCTAACTTAAAGAAGGGAAAAATACTTTATTCATTCCAAAAGAAATCATTTATTATAAAAACTATAGCATTCAGAATTGCTATTGTTGGAATGGTATCTAGGCAGCCTTGAAGCATTGTCTGGCCGCTGTTGTCAGGGTTGTGAGGGAGTCACTCAATTCTAATCTAAAAAAAACCTGATACACTCTGAGAAAGAAAGATACCAATATTATATATCTTAAATTTGTTATTACATTTTAAATTCATAACCATTTTATTTACTTTTAATTTCAAATGCCTCGAAGTGTAAATTTCACCTTTTGTCCATAGTTTGCCATCCATTCAAGCAAGAAGCTTTTCAAATAAGCTCTTTTATGACTAAACTAAACACATATTCATATGTATTCGTTATATGTGTATGTACTTGTTGACGTATGAGCATTGTCAATGTCATTCACCATTCAACCTACATATGAACATGAACTTACCTTCAAATATACTGTTAGATATGTACATATGTACGTATGTGTGAATTTGTGTGCGAACTGCAAACTGCAGAATTACTCTCATATTGGCTCATTAATTTGGCAAGAATAATTGAGAGAGTGCGAAATTGGAACACCGAAACCATTAGGGCAAATGATGGCTATGCGTGTCTGTATGTATTGCACATAATTATGATTGCATCAATATATGTGTGTATCTAAAAAATAGCAAACTTTGATTTATGCCCTTGAAGTATGTGTACGTATATATGCGCCTATCCCATCCATTCAGGAATTGGAAACCCACTCCTTTATATATAGCACATACGTACATCTATATATAAATACGTAGGAGAATAGCAGAAATAGGCTTAACTAACTAAAATGTCGTTATAACATTTCTAATGATTGAACAACACCTGAAAATCCTAGGAGATACACAGCACATATGTACATACACACAAATTTTTATATACAAGTGAGGGTGCTATGGGTTGGTGGGTACAAGGGTCAAGGGAAAAGACTCAACTCCGTACAACTACATAAATTCGTTTGTTTAGCCTTGTGAAGCTGTTGGCTGTTGGAGCTTTTTCCGAAACGACGAAGAAGATATAAGAACATAAATAACAACAAAAATAAGAGTTACAAAAACAAGAATATAAAGCACACACAATAATCAAGTTCAAAATTACGCACAGTTAAATACAACTGTAAATATAACTGTATATAAAGACATACAGGCAGGTTGGCAGGCGAATGCCTTGTACTAAAAAACGAGAGATAATCCCTGGAGAGCAACGAAAGGCGCGAGAGAGCACGTATACGTCGTGTACCCCAAATACAAAATGAACAGTTCGTAGATAGTCAGCCAGTGAGCAGAGGCCGTGATGCTTTAATGAATGACAGTCACGTTGCTGGCTTTTTATAAGTAACCTGCCGCATACAAAAATACAGTTAACATTTAATATAATGAACACATTTATAATGCCAGATACATATGTATGTAAAATAAAAATAGTAAAATGAATATTACTTTATTTATTCATTAAATTAATCATTAAATTAATCAAATTAAAAACAAATGAAAAAAAATCAACAAAGGCACAAAATAAATAAAAATAAAATAAAATAATATAAAATAAGATAAAGTAAAATTTAATAAAACAAAATAAAATGAAATTAAAAAATTTTAGAAACATATAAAAAAATTAAATAAAATTTAATAACATATATTATAGTAAAATTTAATAACATAAATTAAACAATATAAAATAAAATAAATTCAAATTAATAAAATAAAATAAACTTTGAAAGATTAATAAAATTAAGATAAAATAAAATAGCTTAAAATTTAGAAAAAAACAAAACAAAATTAAATATTATAATCTAAAAAAAAATAAAATGAAATAAAGTAAACTAAAAGAAAGTAAAATGAAATAAAATAAACTTAAACAAAATTAGTTAAATTAAAATAAAATAAAATAAGGTCTAATAAAAAAAATTAAAAAAAATAAAATGAAACAAAATAAAGTAAAATTAAATAGAATAAAATGAAATAATTAAAAAAAAAATTAAAAACAAAATAAAATAAAATTAAAATGAAACAAACAAAAGTTAAATGAAGTAAGATAAAATATAAATAATTTTATAATTAGATTTTATTCAGATAAAATTATTATTTTTTTTCAAGTAGCGATCTATTGTATATAGCGGCTTCCGAAGTGGCCCTAATATCAATGGACTAGTTGTAATATCTTTTCAGGATAGCACAGAAATATGCAAATGCCTTTTGTCTGTTGAGCTAATGAAAATTATTTTACAAACAAATATTTTGATGTAGTTCAAATGTCTTACTTTTAGCAATATCTCACTGTACATACAAATGTCTGTGCATTGGTAGACCATTTTTTGACACAATTTTTAAGGTAACAGCCACCAGTTGCAGATGCTTACAAAAATTTTATGAATTCTATTTGAACACATACCTATACATACGCCAGCATGAATATCTTTATTTGTATACAAGTTTAAATATGCTTGCGAACATTTTTTGTTTTAATTTTTTATTTTTATCTTATGCTACTACAGATGCGCAACAGGGTGCACCACTCATTACATGCTAAGAAGATACAAATTGGACTAGGCCAAACCACAAACATTATATATATATACACTTACATACATAATAATACATCCTTTCACCTAGTGAATGTTTATTAGTTTGGCTGTTAGTAGAAATTTAGTGCTCATTGTGTCACGAAGTGTGGATGCTAACTCGAATGTTTGCTTGCGCATCGAATGCGCAAGTAAGTAAGCACACTCGTAAGTACATAAGTTACCCGACCTCCGACGTGTTTCATCTTCTTCACCTTCATTCTTACATTCACCCTCTCGGCTTTTGCTGCTAAATACAAACTGTACAGCCAAGTTCAGCTAAGCGTGCTGTTGCTTTAATAGAATTGTAGATGTGATGAGATTTTCAGGTGTTTCGTGGAGTGTGTACAGACTAGACCGGATGTTTGCACAGTTGGCTATGGTGTACGTGGGTCGGTCGGCCCTTTGAATTGTCGATGGTTTGATTGGATGTTTCGGCATTTGAAGCTTGTTAACATTGAAAATATAGTTGTAATTTATTGACCAAAGATGATGACGACCATAACGATGGCAACAAGCATGACACTTCTTGCAATGCTAAGTTGGTGGCCGGAAGGAAGGTGGAAACTTTTAAACGAAGAACGATGAGGCGAGATTTGTAGCCACTTGTAGTTGTCTACAATTTTTAAAATCTGTCTCGTAGAAAATGGGATTGTATTAAAGAAAGCAGCAAATGTTTTTTGAAAATTTATTTTATTTTACTTATACTTTTCTGAATTGGTTTATTATTTTATACGTTTAATTAAACCAACTATGGATGCTTGTTCGTTCACCGACAAAAGTATTTTATCGATTTCATAGATATTATGTGGAGAGGAAGTAGTATGCTTGTGTGAAAGACGACTAAAATCCAACGCTCCCCATGAAATTTGGATCATTATATGAAAAAGTGTCAATTTTAATATCGTTTTTCACAGGACAAACCTTTTGATTGCTACCACATTTGCGTTGCCATTGGCATTGACGTTAGCCTTGTTAATTTTACTTGTAATCCTGCTCCTCTTTCTTCTCTGTACTTTTTTTCTGTCCGTTAGCTCCGTTAATGTTGGTAAGTGTTAGTGTTGTGTTGTTGTTGTCGTCGTTGTTGTCACTGTCGACACCTTGCTAACACCAACTAACTATCAATATGAATGCTAATTAGCACATGAAATTATCTTTCTTTTGATTTAAGCAGAAAATAACTTTTAATAGTGTTCTACTTTGATTGCTTTGTTAACCGTTTCCAGCGTTTCCTGTGTATGCTGTGTATTCAGGATGTGTGCGTGGATGTTTTCTACACCTTTATGTGTTTAATAAAAGTTTTTAATAGAAATCTATGTGTGTACATATGTAGTACAATGTGCTGAAACGGACTGTAAATTATAAAAAGTTTAAAAACTTTTCCTCATGTGGTTTGATAAATGGCTAACCATAAATGAGAATTAGTCCATTACGAGTGTGCACAGTGGGTTTTTTCATTTCGCATAATCGCTTATGAAAGTGAGTTTGAGAATTTATGTGTGTTTAAAAAATATAAAATGGCGGGGATAAAAAAACGAGAGTCTATTTCGGTGACCAATTGACATCGCCAAGACGAGACATTACGCGGGCACATAGGTATATATTGTCGAAGTCATGTTCTGCAATTGCAAAAAAAAAATCGGCCAAATTGACAGAGACAGTTTCATTGTTGACGTTTTCAAACAAGTAAGGTCCAATCACTCCTCCGGACTGAGTAGCGATCCAAAGAGTAAGTTTGTTTGGGTGTCTCTCTTGGTCTTGGGGATTCTCTACAAATTTCCTTAAAATTTTACCAATGGTTGGAGTAGTTGGGCGATTATAATTTCTTAAAACACGAAAAGTAGCCGCGTTTGAACCACCATCAATTCCAATGCTTAGGAGATACCAAAAGACTTGCGAGCTTGTTCAGAAATAGTTTCGAACTGGATATATTTATATTAAAAGTACTTATTAATTGGCAGAATACGAATTTTTGGTCGACCGGAAATAAATTCTTTTTTTTTTCACCGAAAATTTACTCGGGAAAATCTACCAGTGTGAAATCCCTTATTATTATAAATGCATAAACTTTGAGGATTTGCATTTGGGTTTTACGAGCTTAGAAATTCTGTATTTGAAGATATATTTTTTAACTGGAGGTTTTAGTTTTTGGGGTTTGGATTTCTGGGGATTTTGCCAATCGCTCAGTTTTTAAGTAAGCATTTTTTTATTAATAAAATATTATTTATGGAAAGTGGATCACCACACCACTTAACGAATAATATTTTTAAAATATAAAGTAATTTAAATTGGACTAATAGTTCTTCAAAAACTTACTTATCAAAATGACGTGAATAACTTGAAAAAAAAGTTAAAGAAAAGTCAAAAGTCTTTTTTAATTCCGAGACCGTTGTGAATTGTGGAGTTTTTTTTATATAACAAGAGGCCATGCATATTGCTCTTAAGGTTTCAGACTGTAGCCTTTGAATTCTATCTATACTAGATTTAGATGCTGAGCCCCAAAGTTGGCGTTTATCTAGATATGAGCTCACAATACGGTGAAAATTCGAACTGGTCTTTGTTTTGCGATGAAACATCGCACACGTGCATCATGTTGAGATAAAGAAAAAAATTCCCTTTTAATCTCGGCTTCTAATGTCCAATCTTACTTCAATACAACAAACCTTATTTTAACAAATTATGTGGTATAACAAATATTTTTTCATTTATATGTGTTTCGTTATTTCGTGGTTGCACTGTAACGAGTTTTGATATGTGAAGATTTTAAATTTACTCACGCTACATATACTCGTATATGTACATACACGGTGTGTCCCAAAAATAACCGAACTTTTTGGATATAAAATAGTAAAATACGTGTACACATTATATTATCTTTGAAAGTTATTATTTATTCAAAATAGGTTCCATTTGACTCAACACAGCGTTTGGAACGATCAACCAGCGCATGCATAGATTTTTTTATGTCATTTATAGAAATGTTATTCAGTACCTCGATTACGGCTGCTTCATTTTTTAATTTTTTTTTAATTTTTTAGACTTCAATTTCAATTATTTTTCAAGTTTGACACAAAATTTTATATGTGCTCTTTGTTTCACTTTTTTTGAACCATTAGCACACTTTTGGTTTTATTGAAATGGCTGTCACTTTTACATCTGTCATCCGACTTACATGAAGTCAGGTGCGTTTGAAAGAGGATGAATGCATCTTTTTTATGTTGCAAATTTTCAATAGATGGCGCTGTATGTTGTATGATTTAAATATAAAGTTCGGTTATTTTTGGGACACACCGTGATGCATATTTGTTTCTATGAACCATAGTTCCTTTACTGGAGTTAACAACATTGCGCCATTCGTTTCTTCTTTTCGCTGTTTGGCGTCAATTGGAAATACCAAATACAGCTAGGTCTTGCTCTGCCTGGTCTTTCCAATGGAATGGAGGTCTTCCTCTTCCTTTGCTTCCACCGGCGGGTACTGAATCGAAAATTTTTAAAGCTGGTTCATTCGGACCACATGACCTAACCAGCGTAGCTGCTCGTTTCTTGATTCGCTGAACTATGTATGCTAATGTCGCCGTATATCTCGTACATCTTATCGTTCCATCGGCTGCAATAGTCGCCGTTACCAACTCGCAAAGGACCATAAAGCTTACGCAAAACCATTCTCTCAAAAACTCGTAACGCCGACTCATCAGATGTTGTCATCGTCCGTACTTCCGCTCTATATAGCAAGACGGGAACGATGAGGGACTCGTAGAATTTGATTTTTGCTCGTCGGGAGAGGACTTTTCTTTTCAATTGCTTACTCAGTCCAATGTATCACCTATTCTGCGTTGAATTTCCAGCCCGAGCCTAGTCGCGAATGGGGTAACTGTTTGTTGGATGACAGGAGATATTTTTTCTTTCCCTGGCTCACTACCAGACCCATATCCTTCGCTCCCTTATCCAGTTTAGAGAAAGCAGGACTCACAGCGCGGTTGTTGAGGCCAATAATGTCAATATCATACGTGTACGCCAACAGCTGTACACTCTTATAGAAGATTGTACCTTCTCTACTCAGCTCTGTAGCTCTTATAATTTCCTCCAGCAATAAATTAAAGAAGACACACGATAAGGAGTCACATTGTCTGAAGCCTCGTTTGGTATCATACGGCTCTGAGAGGTCCTTCCCGATCCGAAGGAACTTTTAATGAACTTTCTTTTCAAGGGTATTTTTCACTATTGGCACATGGTGAACATCTGGTCATTGGTTGACTTGCACACTGTCTAATAAGGTCCAATCAGTTTGTTGTCGTTGGGCTTTAGTCTTTCACACAGTACGGTTGATAGGACCTTATATACGATGTTAAGAAGGCTTATTCCACAGTAGTTGGCGCAGACTGTGGGATCGCCTTTTTTGTGATTGGGCAGAGCACACTTAGGTTCGAATCGTCGGGCATGCTTTCATCCGAGCATATTTTCGGTCTCCCCACTTTGTTGTTTTTTGCGTGTTCATAGTCCTTTATATGGCCGCTGTAGTAAATGTCACAGAGACCTACTCTCTTCCGTCCTTGTCTCATCCATCGCGCTTATTGGGCGGCGGGGATGTCAGCCTTTAGTTTGGCGAGGACATCAACCAGCTGGACACCGGCACCTTCCCAATTAAGAGACCGGACATTAAATTTAATCTCGTTACTAGTTAGATGGGTAACTCCACTAGTTTGAATTTTTTTATAATTAAAATTAAATTTGTATTTGTATGTTTAAAAGTTACGTCTAATTGAGTGTCTCTCACTATTTGATGGAAAAAATTATTATTTTTAACAAAAAACTATTAGCAACGTTATACTAAATTTTATGAATTTTAGGTTGTTATTTATTGTTTGCTACCAGAACTTTTCACACCTTCTCAAGCACATTTTGTTATCATAAAACATAAATCAATAAGACAAAGATGTGTACACCGTATTTTTGGCCAAGTCTTTAGCGCCCATTTTTGTTTGGTGTATTTGTGCAGACACGCCGTATTCTATGTAGTTGTAGGTGTGTATGCATGTAACTGTGTCAATGTGCAGGCCATCAACAAACTTGTTGCTTCTCAGCTGATTTATGTACTAAAAAAAATTCACCGCCGCTAAAGTTCCAAAAAACGAAATTCCACCCCAATGTATGCCCACTGCAGAAGGTGAGTTTTTAGTACAAAATTCTCTACGACATACACATAACAATGCGCCAACATGTATATGCATGTATGTATGTGTATATTTTGTTAAAGGGATATTTTCCCCTACATTTGCTTGGCTGTTGTTTGACTAAAAACCGACTGTTGCACGACCGTTTCCCATAGACTGCGTTGTGTTTGTTCTTGTTTTTGCTGAAGCTGGCTCATATGCCGAGGCCGAAAAGGTGTTGCGGCGTGCAGTAACCGACAATCGTTAGCCGAAAAGGTGTTTTAGACAAAGACACTGTTGCTTCAGAGTTAGTCTGATAAGGGGCTTCATTGTGAACGAACGTTTCCGGTCTTCGAGTTAAAGTTGAATTTTCTCAAATTGGTTTAATATTCAACACATATATGTATAGTATAGACATATTACATATTACATATCACTACTACATATACACAGACACACTGATGTGCTTGAGTTAAAGAAAAAACTATTACATTTATACATTTCAAACATATCAATATATTCAATAATTCGCATCAATACATACACAGAAAAATAAAAATAAATAAATAAAACAAATTACAGAAAATATGCATACATATACATAAGTATTTTTGTATAAAACTAAGAGCAATAAATTTCAACAGGCATATCAAATCGTAATTAATTATTCAAAAGGAAGTTCACAGAAAAAAGGAAGATATTTAAAAGTTAAAAGTGTAAAATTTTTTCCTCGAAAGTGAGCTGAAAACAGAAATATTTTTAGCTGGATCGGTGAAAATTGATTTTAAAAATTCGTACACTTGTGAACTTGAAAGATTTTTCAAGAAAGCAAAAAAGCTCAAGGATGTTTAACTTTTAATTTTAAATTTGCAAAAATAATTTTTTGTACGCTATAAACATTTGAATTTAGTGGAAATCATTTTAAGCTAGTGAATGCTGGAAGTTTGTGGAAATAAAGAGAGCCCGAGAGAACGAGTTAAACATAATTGAACTATAATATTGCGAAATATCTTCGAATTGATTAAAATTTTGTCGAAAAATGTTCTAATCTGCTGTAATTATAAAAAATATATAGTTAATACTTATAAGGTGATTTTAGAGGTGAGTTCGTGCAAAAAAATTATTGAAACTATATTTTAAAATTTTTTAATAACGATAAAAAATAAATAAATAGAAAAATGTTAAAACAATATTAAGAAGAATTTGAATAAGATGTTATATGGGTTTATCTTTCAGAGAGGAAATTTTTTGATATAATATATAATAAGTAATTGGGGCTTCGTAGCCGCCGAAGCGTTTTTCGGTCTTGCTTCTCCTGCTATTTGTGGTGGTCCGATGGACGACCTCAATTAGAAAAGTTAACTTTTTATTTACGCAATGCTAATCTCTCGACTATCATGGCCTTTCCGTAAATTTTTATCGAAAGAAAATCTTTGATTTATTGAGTCTTAAAATAAGATATGTATTTTTTAAAGTTATGTGATTTTTTTTTGGTTTCAAGGGGTCACCAAAAGATGGATATTAATATTAATTTTAATATTATTTTGTATATCAGTAGTTTTGATGCGAATATTATTAAACTTAATTTTATTTGAATTTGTAATAGAAATAAATGTTAATATCCAAAAATTTTTTTAAAGGTAAAAATATTTTCTTAAAACTTAAAATATCAAGTGAAAAATAAAGTTTTAAATACTTTAGCTGAATTTAGAGCGAAATTTGCATTCAATACTTTTTAGATGTAGATGTTGCTCCAATTGCCAAAAAATTTCATGGATTGAACTAACCAAGTGCTGATTAATAATATTGCACTTCTTCTGAATTTCATAGTGTTACATAAACATACGTATGCATATAGGTATACATACAAAATGCTTTTTAAATACATTTTCCACAGTAACCATACTATTTATAGCAGATAGTGGAAGTCAGTAGTTATTTTCAATCTTCGATATTTTTAGAAGTAACACTTCTATTGAGCTCAAAGACAAAAATAGAAATGATTGCATATCATTTAATAGTTAAGGACAAGCAGAATATATATCGAGGCAAGCAGAATAAAATAATTCTAAAAACTTATATTAAGCTCAGGTTTATAAAATTAAAGTTTCTTCATGTAATTGCAACATGTTAATATTTTTGATAAAAAATAAATATATTTCAATTGACTTCTATTACTATATAAATTTGTTTAAATAATTTATTTTGGGGCACTTTCTTTCCTAAAGATTGTACATTCTGAATTTCCTTCAAGAAGAAAAATTAAAACGTGTAAGAAGTACTTTAATCAAAAACTTTTTGAGTAGGCTTTAATCTTAGTTCACAAAAAATTGGCGCTAAAATTTTGAATATTTAATTTTAGTTTTATTATTTTTTTGAATACAGTGACACTTGAGCTATATTGCAGTACAATTAAATTTAATATACAGATCTCCAATAAGATAGTTTTAATTTTATCCAAAAATTACGCAGTTCTAAAGCAAAAATTCTGTCTGGATGTTTTAAACTGATTTCTATGTTTTTAGACGTTCTGAAAAAATAAACTTTCGGCTGTGACTTTATACCTTTCATGACCATATCAAATTTAAGGATTACTTTGACGGATTTTTTATCTAAAATAACACATCTGAACAATTCAGTTGTATATAATATAATTATCCGATTTCGATTATTTTCGGTGTCAATGTTTATACTTCGATGTTTTTGACGGAGTTTTTACAAAATCTCATAACTGAAAACATCAATTATAGTCATCCGATTTTGATAACTTTCTTCTTCAATGTGTAATACATCATATCTGTGTAGAATACCAAATTTCATTCTTTTAGATGCTTTTTTGAATAATTTATTACTCAAAAACTCAAGTTTGAATAAATCAGTCGTATATTTATATGCTATAGTGTTCCTACAAATGATCTTTTAAATATACGAGTGCATTCGTGAATAAAGTTTGGCTAAAATATCTCAAACAGATGGACAGTCATTCTGATCCGATTGGTATAAATTTTGATCGATCTGTCTCTTCTCCTTCTGGCATTTATATACCTCGAACCAAAGTTAATACACGTACGAATACTATTTCAAGTACATGTAAGGTGTAACAATAAAATACTCAAAAATTCCAGAAAACCAGGTTATTTTGAAAAGCACACAGTTTTATTATAAACAAAGGTCATAAAAAACAGGTACAATTTTATTTTGATTAGTCTCATGACTTTCTAAATAAATCGCTGGACTGAAAAGTTTTGGCCGCCGGAGAAGTCGCTTAAAGCTAGTATTAATGAGGAGGTGGAAATACTTGATATCAAATTTTCCAGGTCACTCAGAGGCAATGTTTAAGAAAGATATTTTCATTGCAGCATATTTAAGACGGCTTAAGGCTGATCCATAATTCATCACGACCATGTCAGATCCTCATAAAGATGGATTTATTGCTTTTAAAGAGTCATAAGGTAATAACAAAACGAATCGTTAAAAAATATTAAAATATTCAAGCTTAAAACTGCTAATGCGTTTAAAGTACATTTCCATCTGCACCACTTTCCAAAAAATTTAAGAACAATTTGGGGCTTAAGTCAACTTATTTTGTAGTCTATATATACATATATATATATCTAATTATATATTATATATTGTATACACGTATGTTCATTTAGCAAGTTTTGTAACTCAATCTTAAACTCTCTAATAACGCTTACGTAATAAGCCCAATGGATGAACTAGTTTAAGTAAATAATTTTCTGTAATTAATTATGGCAGCATGGATGGGATGTTAGTTATGATATAGTGAGTACGTTGGTATGATTCAATAATCTCTGCTTATATTGATACGGCTTGCTTATTAATTTCACCTAAGACAGTTAAGTTCTCCAAATAGTGGAGCTTGGGCAATTTGTAAAATAGTAATTGGGCAATGATTTTGAGGGGTTTCGATTGAGATCTTTGGAAAATTTGTATTGTATACTAGAGTTGACTGCTGTAAGTTGGTCCCATAATGGTTAGGTATATGTGTAAATTATTTTGGGTATATAATTTTGATTGGCGATTTAGCAGCCAGGTCGAGTTTCTGCGTTTTAAACCGAGGGTCATACGCCTCGTAAATAGGAAGCCTATCAAGTAGTACTTTAAGATTTTTAGCCCCTTTGAATGCGAACAGTTCTTCTGCTTCAGTGTATGTATTTTGAACAGTCTGCAAATTACGTTCTTGAGTAGGTGCTTATATCTAAAATACTTACCGTATTTTCCGGCGAAACTGGAAATGTCGTAATATTTCCTTGCGCAAGGACAATTATTATGTATTTGCAAAACGTTATGCTGGCTTAGAAGCATACTTCGCGGTTCACGGCGCAACAGATTGTTTATTTTACACGCTGCTTCGCTGTCATTTATATGTATGTGTACACACATAAATATGTTTGTGTATTTATGTATGTATGTATAAAAGTGATTTGGTGCTACTTTGTAACTGTTTAACACAGCTAAACTTTTGGGCATAAAGTTAGATTTTTATTTATGTTTCTACTTTCTGGTATGCCTTTTGTCTTAACATATTTCATTTTTTGTTGTTATTTTTGTCCCGCAACAATAACAAGAATAACTTATGTGAAAAATAAGCAATTCACATAGCAAATATTTTTTGTCTTTGCATTTAATTCGACAGACAAAAT